>SNQN01007366.1:0-12775 GCA_008642245.1 Bassia scoparia | reverse complement strand
AGGCACGGTGGCGACTCCCCTTACTCGACAACACTACCCCAACGCACTCACGTGCGGGTTCCGTGGCTCAAGCCCACGCAAAGCACCTCGATGTAGTACCAAGCCGCGCGCCCGCTATACGCTGAGGGCGCGGCCCACGTCCTACAACTACGTGAAAGGAAGAAGTGGTTTGCTTAATGTGTATAAATCAAGATGTACATTTATCTGGATTTCTTTTAAATATTAGAAGTTTGATAAATTTCTATGTTTTATGATGCATTGGGTTTGCCCTAGTTCTTCACAACCTTAGGTAGGGTAATTGCTAATAAAGTGTAATTGTACAAAAACCATGATCAATTTTTCTCTTTTTATACTTACTTTTAACAAAGTTTGGAAAGATGGTTGTTTATAAATTCACGAGTAATTTCACACATAAACTCCTAAATACGAAATCATGTTACCATTRTAATATGAGGAGCTCATAGAAAATAGCAAATTCTATTCCCTAGACATTAGGAATAGAAGGGGCAATACAGTACATAAACTTAAGGTTTTTCGACATACTATTATAAAGAAATCAAGTTGTCCATAGATAACAAAAAGTTTTACACTTCCTCCACTCAGGTTCGCCTTTTGATTAAGAGAAGTCCTCCTTGCTAACATAGCATTAGCACGACGCTTCATTACACATACAAGAATTTRGTGAAGTGATCCCGAAGAGGATTCATGACTTGCCTACCTCCTTCTTGTAAATGCGCGATATGTTGACAAGTGTACGAGCGTCGGGGCGTCACCGGGCCGGACGAGGTCCGGTCCCTCTGCTCCGGGGGGTACAATTTAAAGGCGGCTTGGTTTGTTTGCTAGAATTGAATTCTTGCTTTTGCATATTGTGAGTATGCTTGGAGTTGTGTGTTTATACTCGAAATGAGTAAAGGAAGTCGCCACCGCACTTCTTTTGGGAAGCTGCGGAATCCGTTTAAGCCTTGCCTTTAATTGCATAAAGAAAGGCGAAGGACTCCATGTCTGGTAGTGCACCAAAGGTCTGGATTAGGGGACAAGGGTAAGGGTGAAGTAGTGCACAACACCTCCCCGCATCTAACGACCTCTACTCAGTTATTGCGAGTTCATTGTCCGAAAGACAACAACAAACATTGTTCCGGTTTAAACCCTAAGCATGCAAAATTACTTGGCGGGTTGTTTATTAGAAAAATAGTGTCTTTGTTGTTTGGTGCATATGATTTTAATTCGTATTAAGAGCCTAATGCACGGTTGTCCACAAATTATCTTATTAGCAGTGAGACACGAAATTTGCAGGTCTTCATATTATATGTGTGAGACAAGCATGTAAGCACTCATACGAGGAATTTAAAGTTATGCCTTAAGATTGTTTTTAATTTGAATTGCTAATTTGTTTGTTAATCAATATTACACGCAAATTACATAGAAAGTCGAATTTCTAAACAAGCATGCAAAAGGGGGTTTATAATTGAGACGTTGGCCTCAAACCTACCTCGCAACACGATGTCGAAGACCAAGGATGCTGCTTCAAACCCTTAGGAACCCTTTAAAACCTCCTAGATCTATTGCGAAAGAACCTTTGAATATGCTTTTATGTGTTTGAATTGTGTTTGAAAGTGTTTGAGTGTTTGTGAGAGAGAATGAGATAGAGAGAGAGAGAGAGTCGGACAAGAGAGTGAGAAAGAATGCCCTTSCAAAGATTGTGAAATGAATACAAGAGCTCTCTATTTATAGGCAAGGGTCGAAATCGGCCAAAATAGGCAACTTTTGGGCGCAATTACACCCAAAATTGGGCACAATTGCGCCTAATATCGGCCTAGATTTTGGTCGATTTTTCTTGCCTCGAATAGCGTGATTGCGATGATATAATATCATAATATAATCGTACGTGATTTTATACGATTATTACCTAATATTATTGCAGTTACGTCAGATATTATTGCGATATTCGAGATTGCTTTACCTCGAATAACGAGATTGTAAGGAAATACTATCGTAATAATATCATAATATAATCGTATAAAATATATACGTGATTTTATACGATCATAGTTGATATTATTGCGATCATGGCTGATGTTATTGCGCTTCTCGGGATTTTCGGCTTCCTCGGGACGCGTGTCTCGAGGCGAAACATCCCGGGATGGCCCACTTTGCTCGGTTTTGCATTTTTTGCTTAAGAAATTCATAAATATTAAACCATAAATCGAAAAATTATGGAAAAATTATGTGAAAATTCCTTGCAAAAAATAGGGTGCTGTGCTAAAATTTTGTGAATTTTGGAATTGTTTTCATAATTTAATTAATTATCKCAAAATTAATTAAATTGCCGAAAATTCCGAAATTTGCCAAAAATACTTAGAAAAATTCATTAAAAAATTCGAAAAATTCTAGAAAAATGTTTAAAAATAAGTTAAATTATTTGAAAATTTAAAATTATTTTTTGAGGTGCTAAATACCTGAAGAGGTGTCCGGTGCAAGGGAATATGCCTTTTTTAGGGCCTATCAGGGTCCTAGCTCTCTCGAATTGACTTGTGTGTTGTGAGGGGTGTCTTTATCATTGGCCGTTTTGGGCTAGGGACAAATGTATGTATCTATAACAAGCTTCTGGTTGCTTCTTGTTGCACAGCTCCAAGGGTTGGATACATTGTTGTTGTTCCTGCTTGACATATGCTATCTTGGCCATGAGGGATTTCTCTTCTTCTTTCAATTGCTGAAGATGGGTGTAAAGATGTTCTTATTACTCAACACATCGTTCAAGATAGACTAAATATCTCTACGAGAAGAGGCGAAGTCCTTTTAGAATAGCTCTCTTTGGGAAAGCATGGTATTAATGTACTCCTGATAGGGTTCGAGTAAATCACCTTAAGAAGAGGCATCAATAGAGGCTAAAATCCTCACTAGTTTCCCTAGAGATAGCATGGCATGAGCACAAGCCGTTGGGTTTGGATCTTTTTCTGCTTTGAGACAATTATTAAGAACTTTCGTGATAACCTCCAGAGTCACTACCTTTTGCTTAGACGGGTCTGGTACAGGAAATTTCAAGTAAGGGATATGGTGTTGAAATTCAAAATCAAAACATGTCCATAAAAACCAGAGGAATACTTCGATTATTTCCAACCAATTGATATTCACCATGTGAATGCGAAGTGCGGTTACTATCTCCTATGAGGGTGAGAGCCTCTATAGCCTCATCTTCATCATGAATTTCTAGAGATGGATCTGCCTTAACAGGGTTTGTTGGGGATTGATTCGCAGGTTGATCTGAAGAAGGATTGGACTCTACCTCAATTGAGAACGTCTGAGTGACATCCTGCCTAGATTCAAGCTCTGTATTGAACTCTTGCAATGGAACTTCAGACGTCTGAAGGGTTTTCCTTAGTGGGTTCAGGATCAATGATTGAAGTGGGATCTAGAGTGGCAACATTAGGTGCAGCAGGATAGGTTTGTAGAATCTCAGGAGGTACAATATCTGAAGAAGAAGGCGCATGAGTTGATACTATTTCGGAAGAATAGGAAGTAGTATCACTCAGAATGGATGATAAACTCTTCTGTTTCTTCCTTGGAGGACTGTTGGGAGCTTGATCTTCTTTGACTGTTTTCTGGACTTCAGGAGCATTTTCTAAAGCTTTGCTTGCAGAAATGGTTACCATCGCTTCTTCCT
The DNA here is from genome assembly GCA_008642245.1 of Bassia scoparia. Lineage (NCBI taxonomy): Eukaryota > Viridiplantae > Streptophyta > Magnoliopsida > Caryophyllales > Amaranthaceae > Bassia > Bassia scoparia. Next base: position 9,114 of record SNQN01007366.1, on the reverse strand, counting down.
CATCGTCGCTGATTGGTGTGGGGTCAGAAGAAGGAGGTGTGCCAAGTATGATTTATATGCCATAGAAAATATTTTCATAATATTAAATATTTCATATCTCACCATTAGGAAACATTCCAAAAATAAAAATCTTCCATATAAATATTTTCCAAAATAAAATCTTTTCATAAAATATTTCATATCTAAATTCGCAAAGAAACGACTCTGAAAGTTGCGACGATTCGAGAACCTTGGATTTTGTGAGAGATTAGTGTTGTGAGTGATTTGTATGAGAGAAAATTTTTAAAGCTTTTTTTTATTGCATGTACTTCGTAGATTTTCGTTGCTGTTCGCATAAGCACCGAAAGCATGTATTTATAGGCGTATACGAAGGATAGATAGCAAAAGAGCAAATCATATATATGTTACACAAAGCGTATATACGCTATGAGAAGCGTATATACGTATAAACGCTACTCCTAAGTGTATATACACTTCTTGCCATGTCACCAAGCGTATATACAATTTCTTTGTAATATTTATCTTTCGTTTTATCTTCGACAATTTTTGCATCTGTATTTTCTAGAACTAATCTATGGTCCGAGAATATTTTTAGATCTGATTTTGGATTCCTTGGAGATATAAAATCACCCTTCTAGAATATTCTGGATCAATCCTGAATTTTTCGAATTTCTCTTAGAATTTATGAATTTATTTGTTTTGAAAATTATCTCGCAAACTTATAAAAATCATAGGAAAATCAGAAAAAATTATTTAAAAATACTGGAGAACTCAGAAAAATAAGAGGAAACAGATGAGAAGAAAAATCTTAGAAATGACCTTTATCAATGACTCTAAAAATCGTTTTACTAAGAAAGAAGGCATAAAAATAGAAAATAATTAAAATAAATATTATTTTCCACCTATTATTGGACTCTCGGTGYATGATTTGGAGCTCAAATTTAATTCAATTCGTGCAAATGGGTTTTAACTGTGGATTTTTTCACAACATTCAGAATCAAATCTATTTCAAAATGTCGTACTTTTCATCACCGGCTATTCAATTTGGGTAGACACTTTTGGGTTTGTACAATGCCCTTTTGGTAAAGCTTGTTAAACTGTTCTACCGTATTCAAATTATCATCATCTTTGAATCTAGCTATCAAATCCAGAATAAAATCATCCCAAGATACATTCCTCCTAATAACCAAATAACTAGACACCCATGATTCGACCCTATCAACCATATGCAGAGATGCCAAATCTACTCTTTAATCATCAGAAATCTTACATAGATAGAAGTATYTGACACATTTTTTTAATCCATGTTTGTGCATGAGACACTTCAAATTTAGGAAATTCCAATTTTGGGGCCATACCTTTCAGTGCATCAACTCTTGCATTGTCCTTGCTTGCTCYTACATTTTCCTTTCTAATGACTTCAGTTTTTCCTCCATTTCCCTTCTTGTAGTTGGTGCCAGACTTCCAAGATTCCCAAAGAAATATCAATTATGTTMTGCAATACACAAGTGTGTGATGAATTATATATGTAATTCAAACAATCAAACTATTGGTGTGCAAGAATTGGTTGAAGATGGTGAAAGCTTAGAATAGTGTTTTAATGGCGGAATGTGGGTGAAATCGAAGGACTCTAATACCAATGTTACATGACAAAACAAAGAAGATATTTTGAAGCTTGATTGAGCTCAACAAGTGAAGCAGAAAAGGAAGAAGAAGCAGAATTATTGAGAAAGAGAATTTGGGAAAGAATAGAGAATTCAGAATAAAGAATAAGGAGAAGAGTAYTATGATCATATCATGATCACATTACATCTTAGTAGGACTATTTATACTGTAAGTCCAATCTACAACAATAGCTACAAAGTTTGTTACAACTATAACTGGTTTYCCCGCCAATCAACTACTATGTAATTACCTTATCAGTGTATGAGGAAAATGAGGTCACTCGTGCCTCGCAAAGTCGCATACATGATGGTTTCGTTTGGTAGAGCATAAAACATCTTCCATAAAACGTTTAGTAGATAAATGCGTGTAAAACGGGTTAGGATCCCCTAGAGTTCTCAAGAACTCTATGGATAGATTTCCTTAAATCTTGACCATCGAAAAACATCAAATGGTTGTCATTAGATACAAATGGGTGGGACTATGTAAAATATAAAGATGGAAAATACTAGGGGTGAAACTAAAACGGTCTAAAACCGAACCAAACCGAACCGTACAAGAAATTTGGTTCGGTTTTTTTAAAAATTTGGTGCGGTTTGGACTGATTTTTTTTTTTGGAAATTTCGGTTTTCGATTTGGAGTCGGTTCGAAGGATAGAAAACCGTACTCCAAACCATACACCGAATTGTGATGCATGAGTATGATATGTCTAATTATCTACTTGTACTTCGTAGGTAGGTTGGCCCAATTCAATGTTATGGCCCCAAACCAAATAACACTTAAATCTAAAAAACCCTAAACTCATACACTCCTTCGCCCCTTCAGTCCTCCCTCTCTCAGTCTCTCTACTCTCTCTCTCTCTCTCTCTCTCTCTCTCTCTCTCTCATCTCTTAACCTCTCAATCTCTCCTAACAAAACCCTAAATACCAACGGCTCAACTGCATTTATTTTTTGCTCGATCTTTCATTCCAATCTCTCACTTTTGACTTGCTGAAGGTATGCTCGACAATTTTTTTTTTTGTTAATTTTTTTGTTAAATCCAGGTATGATGATTTTTTGTTGTCTAAATCTAGTTATGCTTGCTTAAGAATTGTCATGATTTTTTGTTAATTTTATGAATTTTATTTTATTATTAATTTTTTTGTGGGGATAATTTTTGTTTTGCTAAAGGTTAATTTAATATCTTGTGACTGGATGGCGGGATGGACTTGCTGCTGTTCTTCTGGCTTTTRTTGATGGTGTTTGTTTGATGTTGTAGTGAACAATTATTTAAGTAGWTTATTTGTTATTTTGAACAATGAATTAATGATGTTATTAATTTTGTCAACTTACTAAGCTACTACTCTACTAAACTTGATTGTAATATTTTATTATGTAAGTTTGATGTTGAATTTTTGTTGGTTTTGTTAGTTGATGTAGTTTATTGGTATTGGTTATGATTATTATGATATTACAGCAGGTTTGTGGGCAAAAAAAAAACCATAATTAAAATTTCGATTCGGTTTGGATCCAAAGCCTAGAAACCGAATTTTTCGGTTTGGTTTGGTTTGGACCGAAATAAAATATGGTTTGGATTTAGACTTAAACTTTAGAAACCAAAATAATACGGTTTAGATTTGGAGTTGCTAATAAACCGAACCGTACATCGAATTTTCTCCCCTAGAAAATACACTATATGTAAGGAAATCTACCACTAAAGTTCTTTGAGAACTCTAAAGGATCCTAATCCGTGTAAAACCATTTTCATAGGAGCAAAATTTCCCTTACAGTTATGGAAAACTATTTTCCTTTCAAAATGAAAGGAAAACTATTTTCCTCCATTATTTTATACACTCCTACCTAGGGATGAGCAAAAACAGTGGGTACTCGGCCCGGTACTTGGAACCGGTTGGATCGGTACCGGTTTCGGTTCCAAAAATGAGGAACCGGTGGTGACCGGTTCCGGTTCCGGGTACAAAAATTTTGGAACCGATACCCAGTGGGTACCCGGTGGTACCGGTTCCGGTACCGGGTATCCGGCACCACCGATTTTATAACCAGTACCAAGTAACTGGTTATGACTTTTGAGTTTATTAAAATACATTTGTTAAGGTATAAAAACCCAAATTATATAAACTATAGAAACTTGAAATACTATTGTATAAAGTATTGTGTTTTTGTGGCCAAATACACATATACAAGTATGAAATTAGCTAGGATAATCTTTGCCTTTACTTATTTTTATTTTTTTAAAAAATCTAACCGGGTAACCGGTTTCGGAACCGGTTCCCAGCGGTTCCGGTTCTGGTTCCAAAAATTTTGGAACCGGTCCAACCGGTTCCGGTACCGGTTCCAATTATCAGGAACCGATCGGTTCCGGTTCCGATTCCACCCAAAATGACTRGGTACCCGGTCTTGCTCAACCCTACTCCTACCTAACTACCTCTTTGGATCTCCTTTATTTATCTATTAGATTGATTCTTGTGCGATGCACAGTTTTATTCATTAAATTTATTTGTAAAACTTGTTTAAAATGAAGATTTATTTAGGAGAAAATACTTATAAAACATGGAAATGTGGATTTTTTTTATGTATATTTTTGATAGATAGATAAGAGATGAGTTATGTTAAAGACATTAATTAAATTATTGTCAACCAATTGAATACTCCGTAATACAAAAAAAATGATGTATTGTAATGTTAATAATTTATACACAATGTCACAAAATAATTTTTTCTTTGAGAGTGGAGGATAGCTCAAGTGGTTTAAGCTTCCTCCGATCCAATTCCAGGAGATCTCAGATCCTAGGATCGATTCTCATCTCCACCCTTTGTGGCTCTCTTAATACCAAAAAACAAAAACAAAGAATTCTTTTATAAATATTTTTTGTTTATCACATAAAAAATGGCGTAATATATTCACAATAATTGATGATAAATAAATGTATAAAGGTCTATTTTCAATGTAATTTCGGAGAAAAATTATAAGCTAATTAAGGGTTGTTGTTTTAAGAGTAGTTAATTGTTAAATCACATTTATTAGTTTATATGGATTAATTTATTTATTTAGTTTTTGTATGCAATCATTAATTAATAGGCTTTGGGAGGGAAAAGTGGGAGGGAAAAATAAGGAGGCAGAGATTGCTTTAGTATAAGTTATTAGATTAGATTTTCTATCAATTTTTTTACATACAACCAAACAATGTTGTTTCAATGAAAATCATTGTACATTGAAAATGTTTTACCCYAACATTTTATTTTGTTAATTGCTTGCAAATTAAAATCCTTCATTGTCATATTCCGTTTTCTCTCTCTAAAAAAACCTCTCCGAAACCCTAATTTCTTTTGTATTCGTYGGGGCTACCATAATCTCTTTGATGGTGGTAAGCCCCAATTCTTCTCCTTACTTTTTTGTTTTTGTTAATTAGTTCATGAATAATCCTCCTTTCGATCTCTTTATGAGAGTTTTATCCCCAATTTTTGGGTTTTTCTATCTCTTTATGAGAGTTTTATCCCAATTTTGGGTTTATTATTATCTCATTTTGTGAGAGTTTGGAGTGTAGTTTTTCTTGTCTTCCATTATGGAGGATCAGATTACTCTAGGGTTTCGTTTTCGTTTTTGGTTTTGTTGAAGAATGGAGATTTAGGGTTTCACATCTCGGAATTCAAAAAAATCATAAAAGTAAATGTTTCAACCAAACAACACGCATCATCGGACGTTATGGCGAAACAAAGCGAACTCCAAGATTGTATTGCTTCGGATGAAGATTTTATTAAGGTTATTTTAAATCGAATCTGCGATATACAGTTTCAAAGTGTTTTGTAGTTTTTGTTGAGAATTTTGTTTTCTTTTCTATTGATTGTAGGGGTCTTTACTATTTCTTATAAATGAAATCCCTATTCTTCCCGTAAAAAAATTTTACCCAACAAACGAGCCGATTAGGGGTGCTTATCAAGCGAGTCGATCACTGAGCTGAGGAGGGTGCTCGATCGTGCTTGTTAGATTTCGAGCGAGTTAAGTCGATCACGAGCTGCTCGTTTAATATTTTAGCCCCTCTTGAAACCTACATTTTTTCAGAAAATGGTTGGTTATATGTCATTCTTTGCGTAATTTTTCATTTATTAGTATATTATTAAGTTATGTTTAAGTGTCAATGGATATTTGTTTTCAAAAATATAAATGTAGAAATTATTGATTTTTCATAAAATTACCGTGACTTTCGAGCTTATTCGAGCGAACATAAGGAGCCGAGCGTTGACTGAATTTTGACCAGTCAAGCACGAGTTGCTCAGCTCAAATAACACCCTAGAGCCGAGATACATAAGGCATATCAAACGACCTTTAAAAAAGACTCCGTGTTGCAGTTTTTTTTTATAAACTAATGATTTTATTAGAACTAGTGTGCCCCGGCGCGCTCAAGCGCGCCGTGGTCCACTTTTCGATTGTATAAATTACGAACAAGAATTTTAACAGACATTCATTTAGAAGAATTGTATAGGTATACATTACAAAGATAGTGTAATTGGTTCTTTACAAAAAAAATCTACCTAGAGAGTTTGGTCAATTAGTTATATAGTTGAAATAAGGAAGCTATTAAACAAGTTTGCACCTTCAACAGGGACTGATAGCTAATAGTCAGATGATTCCTTGGTTCCAGTTTTGGCAATCGTAATGAAAATCTAGCTAACTGTCATTTCTCATCATATATGACGGTCAATACTGCATAACAGTTTGTCATCTAGAAAAGAAGTGCCAGTGGTGCACACGGTGCTCTTAGGGAAAATTATCCTAATTTTCTCGAGTTTCTTAAGTATTTATTAGACAACATAAAGGTGAAAGAAAAATAAAATGAAAGAAAATGTAAAAATAATCATGGATCGCTCTAATAGTGATACTTCCAATTGAGTCTATATATAATTTGTCGAGTTGTCTAAAAATATAGTCCAAGAACAATTATATCCTACGTTTCTAATGTTTTCTACGACAGGTAAGAAGACACTGGTACTTCTCATGTCAATAAAAGGACTCGATAGCAGAATCACATTGTATGCTCCTGAATGAAAACAACTTTTGGTGTCCCATAAGTCATCTTCGAAGCCTTAACATAGTAATTGTACAAGCAACAAGGAGACAAAAGGATTTCAAAATGGCATTTGCCACTCTGCAGACAAATAGAAAGTGATTTTAGATTAATCCCATCATTAAGATAAAACATTACCCTTATCAGATTCGATGACAGTTGTACCAGCACAATTAGGGGTATGGGGTGGTGATGAGGAAAGCATTCAATAGAAAAAACTGAACTTGCATTCAAGTAAGCAGTCCAGTACCTCGCATTTGCTTACGGCTATAATCGACAAAATAATGTATTAAGGGAGGAGTAAAAAGGATTAAAGTTAAACAAGAAATGATTACTTGATCCATAACATAACCATTAGAGCAGGAATGAGAAATGTCGATGGCATCTTGATCTCTGATCAGCAGAGAGGTGAAGGCACGTTAGTGATTTTCGCTACATAATGGGATATCTGATGACTTCAAATCAAAATTAGGGGGCAAATGTATAGTTGTAGACACCTAAATGTGTTCCCCAAATGAGTAACCGATGATGAACATATCACGTTCGTGATCGATTTGTTTCTAAAAGACGCATTTGAACTCCGTGAAAAGTCGAAATAATGGAAGTCAAGCTCATAATCATGTGCGAAGGTCAACATAAGAGAGGCAAAAGTATTTTCTTTTTTCTTTAAGAATTTTCTATTTGGTATTAGGATTTTAAATAAATTATATATTGGTGATTTTCATTATTTTCCACTTTTTCATTGCATTTTCTCCATTTTTCTGAGTTCCTCAGCATTTTTGATTATTTTCCTGATTTTTCATCATTTTGTATGAATTTTACAATATTTACAAAATCAAAATACGCGAGAAATACATAGAAAAATCAGAAAATACTTTAGAAATACCCACAAAAACTTGGAATGTTCTAGAACCTCTAGACCATAATTAGATGGTGTCTAGGTTCATGAAAATCCAAAGAGAATCGGAAAATCTTCGAGATACGTGAGATATATTGAAAATACGGTGAGCGTATATACGATCCATTGAGCGTAATATCGCTCCTTGGATCGTATATGCTCAAGGATGTATATGCTCAAGAATAAAAAAAGATTCAGAATTTTCAAGCATATATACGCTCCTCCTGAGCGTATATACGCTTGTTTGAGCGTATATACGCTCGTTTTTGTTTTTTTTTTTTGCGCCTATAAAATACCATCTTTACGCCTCATTTTCCTCCCGGGGACAGGCATACCGTTGCTAGGCTTTGCATACTCTCTTGTCTCCTCACTCTACTCTCTCATCACTAAAACACAAAACGAGTTCTAATACGTCTTAAATCAAATCACAATGAGCAAATCAAGGTATACCTCTTGAGGTTACTCACCCAAAACCTCATTTTTCGTTTCTTTCTATTTGATTAACAATTATACGAGTTTTAATTCGATTACAAGTGTAGAACTCCTCGCTTATTCGCTTCTTGTAAATATGTAGGAGTTTCATCATTATTTTATTGTTTTCAAATAGTTTTTTCTTTATTATTAATTATCCGCTTGTCATTACTAAAGTCTTTTGCATTGGTTAGCAACTTAAACGAGGCGCTTTCTTCATCAATACTAATGTGTTTGTTAATTTGTTTAGCGGATATCAACGAACTAGCGTACATTATATTTATTATTTTTCTAACATTTGTTTGTTTGCAGCGACAAGGTAGATGATGGTATAATTTGTATATGCATATTGTATAATGTTTGTATTGCATTTCGTTCGTTTGTTAAATAAGACCGAAATTATGTGAATCACTTTAAAGTCAGATTAATCATGGACAAACCGGCTTTTAGGCACCTTTTAATTTGACTTAATATCGCAAGTGATCACAATTTCTAGGCTAGTGTGGTGTTTGTGCATAATAGAACCCACTGTGCAAGTTAACCTTTAGGGCTAGTGCAATATGAGGTTTAATATGTAAAGTTGTGGGTGCATACAATAATCGGCATTAATGGAAATTACAATGAGACCACGAGTAGAGGCCGTGCTACATGCGGGCGGATTGGGTCAAAGATTCAATCCGTACATGTCCCCGAACCCATGAACTGGTTACTGGATCGGAACGTGGGCCATTGTTTTTGGCACCAACGTTCGGGCGTCCCGTGATTAACCTTTATAGGCGGTGGCGATCCCTTACTCGACAATACTACCCCAATGCACTCACGTGCGGGTTCTGTGGCTCAAGCCCACAATACAACAAACACACATCGATGTAGGCCCAAGCCCCCCGCGGGGTCGGCCACGGTCTACAATTTGGCGACTCACTGGGGATAATCACCGTTAGTGAAGTGAACGACTTGAAGTCTCGTAATTCCTATCATCAGACGATTATTGGATTTTTTTTTGTTTTTTGCATATGCTGGGAT
>SNQN01007365.1:23105-33743 GCA_008642245.1 Bassia scoparia | reverse complement strand
TTATCCGAACTTCTTATGTTACCTTTCTTCAATGTCTTGGCATTTTTTGATGTGAAGTGTAGATTGTTCCAATCTCCGATTTCATAAGATAACTTGCCTTTTGCCTTGTTGTATGCATATCCTCTTGCAAATTAGCAGTGATCGAAAGTCCTATTAACAATAACTAATAAATCAACGCAACAACTTYRAACGTCAAAACTTTTAAGATYATGGATGAGCTGAAGTACAACAGCCACGKCCTATTTGGTTATAACATTAATTATGGTGCGAATTAATCTATACTCGAAGGATGCTCTAATGAAGTGACGATTTTAAACAAAGGGAACACAATCCCATCCTTTTTCTACCCGTGATATTGGATGGTAATGAAAATATTCATAGATACAATTGGCAATATGGCACAAAACTTTCTGACATAGATACAATTGAAAATTCATTACTGATGGCTGCTAAATGGTTATATATTGATGAATGATGATCAGTAATTCAGTATAGTCACTCATTACAACTTATTTACAAGCCTTACTTTCAAGTTTCGAGTTTGGAGATAAAAGGGTTTGCTCCCAATAACAGATCTGAGATCACTTATGATATCTGAATGCCTCCCTTCTGCACTTTCCATCTCTATTCGTTGGAAATATTACCTGCATTAAACTCGGCTTCCTGCCATCCAAGCCTAGCATGATCAGCTGGTTCATAAAGTGAAACTAATGAAAACTTCAAATTTTACATGTTAAATGAAACACTTGCCTAGTTGCCTCTATTATGTGCTCTGCTTCAGGAGCTTTTCCTGTACTATAAAAGGAAGCAAAAAAAATCACTTTCTTACAGTGAAATGCCACATTATATAAGATGGAATCACTCAATACTTGAATACAATGATTTCGTACTCGGTATAATTTTATAAAGCAATATGATGGTTATATTACTTGGATGTTAAAAAAACGAAGAGAAAATACAAACAGAAAATCGCTTGAAAAAAAAACCTCCTGAGCAAGAGCAACAATGCGAAAATTCTAAGCAAGGCTACAGATCTTTCAATTGCCCACTTTATGCATAAATCTCATATTGTCGATCAACCTGGCTTTCCCGAACCAAGCGCAATGCAAATAACAACTGGAGCCCTGATCTCGTCAACTGTTTCTAGGGTCTCTTGGTCACTATCTGCTTCAAATGATTCCAACAAACGATCAATCCAATTTTCATTGAGTTAAAACCACATTCCATCAAAAATAGTAAAGCATTGTAAAATGAAGTTAGTTTTTCAACAGTTGTGATAAGGAAATATAATTCACCTCAGCATAATCTACTCTTCCACCAGCCTCTACGATTTCACGAATGATCGAATCTCTGCAAGCTTTCGCAATTTATTTGCCCCACTTCGACTGCATTTTTGGCGTTTAACAGGGACCTATAAACAGATAGGCCTGAAGATGCAACGACGGAAAGACATTACTGAATTAGTTTAGCTCAGTCAGGGAAGGAACAATAATGCGAAGCAAAAGCTAGTATGTTACCTTTTGCCTCTCTTCGGGCGAAAGATAACATTACCGGGACTCATAGCAAACCATCAGCTTCACGCACAATCTCGTCCGATTATTTCAACACCGAAAGTCCAGATCTCGACCTTTCATCAATAGTTCACAGTAAGTTACTTAACAATGGACACAACAAACATGCTAATTTCACTCCCAATCGTATCGAATTACATAGTATTTTTTGTTTGGTTCAATGTCCATTGTATTCGTTCTTTTGTAGATGTCGTAGACTTATTATTAATACTATCGTAAATATATCACAATGTACTGCAATAGACAAAATCGATACCGAACGATCCCTTAAAACAATAAACACATACAAAATCACATTGCAAAAAAGCGGATGAAAGCAAAGGAAGCAAGAAACTGACCATTCGGCGAATAATTCGGCACTTGTTGATAATCCTTCTTCCAAGATAGCAAACATCAGGCTCGACAACATTGAACAACTTAGCAACAAAGTTGCACCCCTCTGAAAAACAGGGCCTACTCTTCCCACACAAACCCTTGCTTAGATTCTCCAACCTTAACCCATGTTTCATGCCACCTGCTCCTTTCCTCCAAGCAAGCACCTCCACTCCTTTACACTCTCTTTCTCTTCTCCTTTTATCGCTGCTAATCGTACAAATCACGAGGATTGAACACAATCAACACCGCGTACAGACTTAACTTCTTGCAAATCGCCATTGAAGTCGGAAGGGTAGCTTGAAAAGACTTCGGAGGCGGAAATTGACCTGGTTCACATAAATGGAGACGATGAGCTGGGCGTTGTTGTCGGCTTCATCTATGAGAGAAGAGATGGTTTTGTGAAGGATCCCATTGTTTGTACTAAGCCGATTGATTTGCCTTGAGCTCATCGATTCTCGACCATTTTCGCATCTCGTCTTTGCTTGTGATTATCTCTGGTCTTTAGCTGCATTGTTGAGTGATAATTGGAAATGACGGGATGAATCAAACAATCAAAATAGTTCGGTACACCTTCCTTTGAACATGCGATGAAGAGAATAGTTCTAATTTATGGTGATGGTGTGATTTTCAGGCAAATCCGAATTGGTTTTTCTAGCTAACTCAATTTATTTGGTGAATTGGTCAGTGATGGTATTTGGTTGACATATGGTGAAAGAATTGGAAGGAAGAAAGAAGATGAAAGAGAATTGATAAAATGAAACGAGGTGAGGAAATCAGAAGGCAAAGGGAAAGATAAAAATAAATAAATTGAAAAGTAATTAAAAGTCACGTGCATTGCACGTGACCCTTTACCTGTTACTTCTAACTTATTACCAGTATACGCGATGAGTAATAGTTGGTTTAGTCTGGATAATTATAGGTGAGATTGTTTGTGGAAGCCGAAAGTTGGGACTGTAGATCAATTTTTTCTCTATTTATGTTTTTTTTCAAGAATTTGCTTGTTCTTATCTATTTTCTGTCGTGATACTCATCCTTTCGATTTTAATGTTCTGTGCAATTTTCTTATTGACGATTTTTAATGTTGTGTGCATTGTGCTTTATTCTAGACACACTTTTCCTAACTTTTTAACCACACAATCCCTAACTTGCTCCATTTTTTCATACTTCCCTTAACACATACCTCTCATATTTTTAACCTCACCATATTATAACATTTTTCCTAATATTTTCCCAAAATAAAATGCACATATCTTAGAAAGTATAACTTTTAATGAGGAAGGAGTTTGTCGCGTTCGTCTTTGTTCATTTTAAAAATTATGTTGGGCTTTGTTCGAATTATAGTGTAGATGAGTATATCTAAGAATAACTACGAGTAATTTTTTTGATAATGTAATAATTAAATAAATGATTAAATAAAATATACATCAATAAAAGTACTAAGTGAAATAAATAGGTAGAACATTTTAGAATTAAGGGTAACATCTTAATTTTGATTTTTTTTGGACAATCTGATGGGATTTTGTACTTTAGAGAGGTATACGAGTCGCCGACGATAGTATTAGAATAATCATTTTTCAATTATATTTTACCATATTTCTTTTGAAAATTTACACAAAAGATCTTTTAAAAAATTATGTAAGAAACTTTTTAAAGAAACATTTCGCGAGTACAAGACCTTGTACTCTTCTTCGACGTTGACCCCCTCTTTCTCTAATTATACTCTATTCCTCAATAACTTTATGCAGGTAGTAAGGTACTATAAGAGAGATTTATCACACATTTCGAAAAGAAGTTTGAACGGAACATATATAATCCATTGTAGAGAATAATTGACAATGCATCAAAACAACCACTAAAGTTACTCTTAAATCTTCTTCTTCTGGCAATTCAATTTGAGTACAAGAAAAGAATATTTATTAGATGAACAAACATTGTACATAGTGAGGTCTCGAACATTATTCTGCATAATATAATTGATAATGAAATAATACAAGCAAAATCAACCTAATCAAGTATTCTATCTCATTTGAACAATCCTACAAGGAGTAGCACTACTACCTACTATGCACAGATTTCAGTCACCAACTCACCACTTCCTGCATTTCTATACCAATTCCAAACTTACATTACCCATCTACAAATTCCCCAAAAAACAAAAAAAAAAAAAAAAAAATGTTAGGAGATAACATTTTAACAAGCTAGTTGATCTTTGAAGTTGGAAATTTCTTCAAAAATGGAAGTCTTTTGGGCTTTATTGGGCCCCAATTGGACTCAAGATTCTCAAGCCCATGAACAATCTCATTCTCCAACTGAAGGCTTACAATGTTGGACAACAAAGGTGGTGGCTGCCGCGACTCCAAGTCCAAACAGCTCTTCAGCCGATTCCTTGATCTGATATCTTCTGAGCCCGGAACTTTGGCTGCAGTACCTCCTCCGAGCACACCGTCGCATCAAATCGTATCGAGCTTGCTTAATGAGACACAGGCCCAAGTTGCAAGCCTTATTTGCATCAGGATCAATCATCTGAGCCTTTCTATACACCACTTCTGCTGCCATGTAGTTAGTCTTCTGCATGTAGGCCCACCCCAAGTTCCCCTGTAAATAGTATATGCCTATCTCAGGTCAAAGCACATAACTTTACCGAGAATACCAACTAAGCTAGTCGACATTCACCATATTCTTTTRATTGASTTATTGTTTTCGTTAATCTAATATATACTGCRRCCGTTCATGACATACAATCAGATCGAAAGGGATAAAAGATAATGTATACCAGTATTCTAGAGGTTTCTTGTTGGATGGAAACTTGAAACTTCTTGCCATGAGATCTTGCGGTCTTTGTTGGTTTTCCATTGAAAGCTTCCCCTTGATATATCATCCTTAGCTTTTGTCTTAGGAGTTCGATTTGTTCATCTACTTTTCCACATTTCTGTTAGAATTGATCAAGCTCATCAACACTCTAGAGAACACGCGATTAGAAAACAGTGCTTGAATGTATGGAAACTACGTACACAATCATTTGATGAACTGAAATTAGGGGCGGGGTACCTTGTACAAATCGATKAGGACGTTGTCGAGAGATTCTTGAGCATTTCTAGAGCAAAGTTTCCTAAAAGACTTGATAGCTTCAATGGCCTCTTCAGTTCTATCAAGTTGCTTCATCACAACAGCCATGTCTTTCAGTGCACTATCCACTCTATCCCCTGCATTTATGGCCTTCCAAAATAGCACTATTGCTCCTTCTGGGTCCTTTTCCACCAACTATATAATCATTTAATTTCCACCCAACTCAATTCATAATCCACATATAAATTTTAGGAATGTTTAATCATGATGATATACATTAACTAACTGAAATTAACTAAACTGAACTAAACTGGACGGAGCTGAACTGAACTGAAGTGAACCAAATTGAATATTTTATGAGAGAGAAATTGAGTTAAAACTGAACCGAAATTCGGTTGAAGTAAACGGATCCTTGTAGGAAACTAATAATAAAATTGTTCTTAATCTAGCTTACTTTTTAAATTTTAATGCTTAACAACTTTTCATAGCAAAATTTACATATGATTGAGATTTAAAAGAATGAAAAATGTTTAGCTAACCTAAAGGATTGCTAATAACACTATAGATACAATAATAGTTAAAAAAAAGTGGAGAGAAATACCACAAAAGTAAGGATTTAATGTATAATTGGAGGATTGAACCCTAAAAGAATAATAAACTAATTCCACGAATATAAGAATAGTTTCTAAAAATATGTGTAATTTGACTACCAAGCTAAGAGGGGTTAATTAAATTTAATACTTTATATTTTATATTTTATATTTCAAAAAAAATACCGCTTTGTTGCAACTAATTAAAAACGGAGGAAGTAGTTGTATTAGTTGATGCTTGATAGAAGATGAATTTCTAAATAAATTCAAGTCACTATTTCGTGTTATAACAAATTAATCAGCTGAGATTTAATCTCGAGTCAAGTGCAACCAACAATAGTGACTGAGATAATTAGCATCCATTTTAAAAGTCGATTAATTATATAATAACACTAACAAATGATATTCATATACTTTGTATATAAATTCTGAAATTTGAATCATATAAAAGATTTATGCAATGCATCTTAAATTAGTTAGGCCTCACAAAATTATGATAATTAACCAAACAAAATAAATGACAAGTATGCAAATTGATCATATACTTATTTAACACATTAACAAGTAAAAAAAAAAAAAAAAAAAAAAAGGAGCTACTACTTATATTATTACATAAATCTTAAAAAAAAAAAAAAACCACATATCCAAAGCATTATTTATTCATATATTTCGATTAAGCAAGCTTATGTTTGTTTGAGTTAATAAATAAATAAAAGTGATTAGGAAAAGGATAAAGAAAAACCTGGGCATGTTGGCACGAACTAAGGGCCATCACAGAAGGGACTTTGTAAAGAGCATGAAACGAGTCTCTCTCATCTGAGCTGCTGAATCCCATCTCTTCCAACTACTTTTCTCCATTATTTTTATCCTTTTAATAAAAAATGGTGGTTGATGTGTGGGGATTTGGGTTGGACCAATAGTAGTAATCACTGAATTAAATCAAATATTGACGGAGAGAGAAAAATGGTGAATTGCTGCGTGCTGAGCTTGAGGAGTGAGGAGAGAAGAAAAGTGAGCTCCTTTTATAAATGCGAAAGGTTGGCTTGAACTTGGACGAGTTTTGCTACCTATATTCATATATTTATGATTGTAGTAGAAACCAACCTTCTTTTCTTTTATTTTTTATTGACGAAAGCTAACGAGCATTCTCAAGACTTTAGATAAGAGAACTAAAAGTGAAAATATAAAATGAATATAAACATTAATTTACGTCGATTGATGCTGATTTTAGCATGCATTTCAAAATTATATCATTTTAGAAAACTATATTAGTTCTTAACTAAAGCCCCGAGACGCCACGTTAGCAATATCGTTTTTATTTCTATTTGTTTTTTTTGGGGGTTCCTTTGATATGATGGATAAAACAGTCAACCCCGGGTAATTTCTGTGTCGTGCCTCCGCACTTGTCACTCCCTTTACTTTTTTTACTGTCCATTTGGAGAATTGGACTTGTAGTAAATCTTTTTTACTTGTCAAGGTAAAAAATGGACTCCATCGGTTATTACCCTAAATATTGGTCATTCGACGATTAAATTAAAATTAACTCCAACTTACTACGAAATTATAGGTGGTTTAAGAATTAGATTACGTAAATCTCAATACCATTGATATAGAATAAGGAAACTATACGAGTTGAACTAAATATGAAAAACTTTTGACGTGATTTCTATTTGTATATTTGTATTGTATTCAATTTAAGCAGCAATCTAATTCTATTGGAAAATCACTGATTTAACTATGCCCAAAACTAACTGAGTCTCAATACAATCAAACTAATTCAAACGGATCCATTTTCTTATGATGGACAATGCACTTTGTGTATGCGATCCTCACAGATGTTTATTTTTTCATTTTTTACGGACTATTTAAGATATAATGAATATTATTCAATGGGTAGCAATATTATTTCTTTGAAGTAAATCCCTTTAGTCGAGCATACGCCATTAATTCAACTTATTTTCCATTATTTTTGTATAGGTAAACTAAATAGGCATTACATTACATAAAAGTTGCACAAAAAAGAGAAATTCATGGACTCATGTTGTTCATTCCCTATTGCAGACCGACTTCTGATGTTCCTGCCGAAATAGATAACGGAAATCTCAATCAATTCCAAGACGATTGAATGAAAACAAACAGAGTTAGGGAAAGGCGTGGCAATGAACACACGATGGACTTGCAACCTGCGTAGCGTGACTAGCATCTGCTGTTATGGTATGTCGTAAAATCTACACGCCTAACGTACGTAGTTAGGACCGAAGTTAGTTTCTACCTGAATCTGGACGTGATTATAGAACACATAACCCAAGTTTACATTGGTAAAAATCCTAAGATATACAACAACAAGTTAGTACATAAGACTATAAATTCAATTTCTTGTCACTTATAATCAATCATTTGAATAATATTGCACTCGTAACTGAAATCTGGACCTGAATTTTAGTCACATTCAGAAGCTCAACTGCATGTATTAATTTAGCCCTAATGCGGATAAAGGACAGAGATATGAGTCATGCTGAATTTATCAGGATTTCATTCACCCGAAAACAGAAAGAATGGATACATATATGTGGAAACGAAAGATAAGGATTAAGGAGCCTGAAAAGTTATGGAACATAACATTTCTATTACTTCTTAAGTCGAGGTTGAATGAATTACAGAGGAGAGAGGTGAACGATTTTGATACTCGCCCTTGGCTAAACCGTTAAAATCAGCACGACTAAAACAAAGCCTTTTCAAATCTATTATCCATATACTGATATACCAATACCGTAGCATTGCAAAAGCGTGAAAAGAAAACCCAATCCCACTAACCAAAGATATCAATAAAACCCAATACTATCACTGCATCAGGCAACTTCCATTTTTTCTTCTGTTTTTCCCCCCCTCAACATAGTGAAGCCAATTCAAGCCAGAGCAAGTATTTTGGAATAGATAGAATAAGAAAGACACCTTTCTAGGCTTGATTTACACCATCTTGAAAGTGACCTCCCATTCGACCTCGACCTCGTCCACGTCCCCCACGGCCATAACCCCKTGGACCACCTTGGTACCCATCATCAAAATCTCCTTGATATCCACCACCCCGACCTCCACGATAGCCGCCGTCCCTACCTCCCCGGTAGCCGCCGTCTCTACCTCCACGGTAGCCGCCATCTCTACCTCCACGGAAGCCACCATCCCGACCTCCTCGATAGCCTCCGTCCCGACCTCCTCGATAGCCTCCGTCCCGACCTCCACGGTAGCCCCCGTCCCGACCGCCACGATAGCCACCATCCTGACCTCCTTGATAACCGACATTTCTACCACCTTGATAACCACCACCTCTACCTCCTTGATAACCCCCGCYTCTACCTGCTTGATAACCACCGCCTCTACCTCCATGATAACCCCCRTCTCGATCTCCTTGATAACCACCGCCTCTACCTCCATGATAACCACCGTCTCGATCTCCATGATAACCACCACCTCTACCTCCTTGATAACCACTGTCTTGACCCCCTTGATACCCATCATCTGCCAAGAAGGTAACATTATGTCAATGTACACTGACTTCAGCAAACCCCTACTGACTCGTAGACCAACTAGTTACTAAGTTTCAATGCAACTATATGCAGTATGYAAGAGCAACGGATAAAGACTCACAGAATGAGTCAAAATTAATAAAATCTCTAGCAAATCATTAGCAGTTCTCATTGTCATTAAGGCCAAACTATAGTCAAACTGCTGAAATAATATACTACGTAATTATACTCCCTAAATTAAATTTACTAAATGCTGCAAGAGATGCACGTCAATTACTAAATTTACTATACTCCGTCTAATTATTTAGTTTATTACCAGAATAAAAAATACAGGGGACAACCAAAATTTACTTACCATAATATCCCCCCCAGCCTCTACCTCTTCCCCCTCCTCTGCTCCTATTTGAGTATCCTCCATTATCTGGTTCATCAAYGAGGTAATATAATGTCATTAAAATTACAGTCAAATGCTTATTCTTAAAAGAACAATACTAGTTTGAAAGCATACCCTGATATGATCCATAACCACCCCTTCCCCAGCTCTGCCCACGGCCTCGGCCTCGACCTCTGCCTCTGCCACGTCCACGACCTCGGCCATATGAATCTATTGAAGAGCAAACTAAAATAGGTCAGGAAAGAAGTGACTTAATAAAGTGACTTAATAAAGTGTTCACATGATGGGCGACAGTCTTACCATCATAAACAGCATTGTACATTCCACGTTCTTGTCTGGGTTGAAATTGCTGTTGCTGATAATTTTTCTCCTGCTTGGGTTGATCATATTGGGATGGCGCTTGATACCTTTCAAAATATGTACATTCACTTAGAACATACTTAATTGAAGCAAGAATCTTGTCAGACAAGCAGTACAACAAAGTGCTGAAGTTGTAAACTGAAGGGCTGAAAATACATTAAACTTCACTGAAGAAACAAGCTCAATATGGAGTTATAGACTTTTAGACACGATTMATTCAAATAATACTCCTCTCTCAATCTAAGAAAGAGAAAGACTCACAAAAACTTCTGTTATTTTACACATAGCAGAAAAATTCATAAATGATTACCCTGGAGAGTTCTTGTTTAGCTCATTGGGTGACAGAGTGATAGAGATCATTGATACTTGACGCATTGTCTCCACACTGCAGAGTACCAATAACAATGGTGAATGTAGCTTGTCATCATATAACAATAACTAGTACAGGAGGGAAAAAACCAACCTGGTAAGACCCTCTTCAATGGGTTCATAGACATCTGTAATACTAATAGAGCTAATGGCAATATCTTGATGCAATCCAGGGACTCTCTTCTGAAAAAGAAAACAACTTGGTACAGCTATTCAAACAGACAATAATAACCCTTATCTGACAGATTTGGAGATTGAGAATGACAAACCTTTATAATCTCTGCTATGGCCACAGTTTTGCTAATAGCCTGCCCCATTGCTTTCAAGACAATTTCTTTTGCTTGCTTCTCCTGTACAGAATTTCAAAGGATTCAATATGCTTATATCAG
>SNQN01007365.1:9831-21935 GCA_008642245.1 Bassia scoparia | reverse complement strand
GCAGTAAAAACCTTTTGCTCCCGGAATATTATTCTACAGAAAATGATACAATAACTCCTAATTATAGTATACATACAAAAAAAGAATACACGAATCCGAGAAAATTGCAATCCATCAACCTCATCACATTCATCTTCATCCACTATGCTTATAATCGATTAATTGCATACAAAACATCAAACCACAATATATTAAGCCATTGCAGATAACATCAACCTCAGCATTTTGAAAAACTGWCACTTTTAAATTTCAACAGCAATAAACAAACGCTTTAAAACATGAATTCGGTCAAGAAGCCACCAAAAACAGAAATTCCAGCAACAATTAATAGAAACACGAACAGATTAAACACAAAAAAAGGGGAGAAGAAATAAAAAATAAAAAAAAAGGAGACCTGAAGAAGAGTGGTGGCATAGCTGATATAGTTGCGAATGAGACCTTGAGTAGTGATRCGAATTTCATTCTCATTGATCGGAAATTCAGGCTTAGGTTTTTCGACTCTTGCGTATTTGTCCATGATTGATGAATCGAGGAGAGGAGAGAGAAAGTGAAATGAAAATGGAACCCTAAAACCCTTCGACTGTCGAATCAAGAACCCTAAAACCCCCAATCCTTCAAGCCCAATTGGGCTGATTTTTTTCCCCCTTTTTTTAAATAGAAAATAATAATTCCGTGTAATTCATTATCGTACTTTAACGTTAAAAAAAAGGAAACTGGTTATTATGACGTATATATTGCCTATATATTGGTACTCTCTCCTCTAGATATGCACTACTCTTGTCGTTACGTTTTATGGACAACATTTGAATATTTTACCTCTTTCAAATAATATCAAGAGTTGCCAATAAAATGTAACGAAGGGAGTATATTATGTATTCCATTCGTATCGTATTAACTGTAATGATAAAACATTTTTCCTTTCTCGTATATGTTAAATATTCAAATCGTTGCAATTAATACAATAGGAGGAGTACTTCTTCCGTTTTTATAGCGACAAGTCCGACAATGTTACATATCATTTAGGGTCCGTTTGATAGGGCGTAAACCATTTTCATTGAAAATAGTTTTTCGTGGAAATCATTTTTGATTGATTGATTGCATGTAAAAAAAGGTGCTGGAAAATAAGGGAAATGAAGGAGATGAAAGGAGGTAGTGAGTGAAGAGTGTATACGAGATGAGAGGAAAGTTGTTTTCCTTTCATTTTGGAAGGAAAATGATTTTGCATCATTGTAAGGAAAAGTTTACTCCCATAGAAAATGATTTTACATATCTTTGTGTATCAAACAATGTAAAATTGAAAAAGGAAGGAAAACACTTTTCATGAAAAATGTTTTACGCTCTATCAAACGGAACCTTAATACATATAATCTCATTTTTGTTTTTAGTAATTTTTTCATTTACATTATTAAATTTCTTTTAAAAGATGCATTCAAACAAATTGGTGTAGTTGAAAAAACAAGCCGAGAAAGTATATGGATGTCAATATATGGCTTACGTGGACGAAAGCAAGTGGTGGATTAGTGTCACAATTGTGAGTCCAATCTACCTCCCATGCTTTAAAATTAATTAATTAATTAATGTAATTGTTTTTTGGTTTGCATTGAAAAGTTGGAAAATTGAGTTGGGCCAAATCCATAGTTTCATGAGTAGTTTGGAGTTTGGACTCTTATTTACATACGAAGTAGTTAAGAAAGTAAGGGATAGCTCAAGTGATTAAAACTTCTCTCCCGATTTCAGTGATCCTGTGATCGATTCTCACCCGCCTTTGTGACTCTCTTAACACAAAAAAAAAACATACGAAGTAGTCAACAAGTACACTATTGTAGTAGTTGAATTAACAGTCGTGGTGACTCGTGAGGCACGTAAAGAGTCAGATCTGTTTTACCAATGACTAATGAGGTCTTGTGTTAATTTAATCAAGGACGTACTCAACCTTAGTTTTACTCTTGACCATTGATGAGGAGCATGTTTTGCCTTCATGTTTCTTCACTATATAATTAAGGCATTTCATATCTCGACCAAAATAATAATTTTGTTACTCCGTAATAAAAATCATCGTATTCCAATGGACAATAAATCAATAATTATACGAGTTATATACATTTATATGCATATCGTGTCTTTGGTGTCTTTGGTAGAGTTTTGCTCCAATCCAGAAGACGGTTAAATACAACGACGTACATTTATATTCGTCGTTACAAAAACAAACCTCCACAAAATGCTAGTAGTGCTAATAGTGATGTCTTTCTGATGCCTCTTCTTTCCTTTCTTCATAGCTCCAACACGACAACTGTGTTCAAATCAAAGAGTGAAACAAGAGTTAACTAACCAATTAGCTTCAAATCAGAATTGGGTTTTTGAGAGTTTTAGAGGTTCTCTTTTGACTAATCCTTCACCATGCTTGTTAACAACAAATTTTAATTATATGTTCATTTACTTGCATATTTGTAAAAAATTATAAAGTCAATATGATACGAACAAGACCGTACGTGACTTGTATTTTTTTTTGGCGTAATTCAGAAGATTTCCTCATGTAGTGTGTATATTCTAATTAATTAATTTGCACCCAATTCAAATTAAACAAAATTACGACAATAATGATTGCAAAAAAACTCGATCTTTACAAATTTCCAATGCAAATCTAATTGTTCTACCCGTTGAATTAGGATTATATTACTTTTTTTAATGGTGTACCATCCGGTTCACTCTTTGAGCTAATTCGAATTCGGAGATTCGTTCTGAGTGGTTAAGTTTCAGTCCACTCCTAATTGTTATTGCGGTGGATCGAACACGGCCGGATTCTCTCTACCAATTTATATATATTGAGAAAATGGATAAGAAAAAGAGAGGTATGGCTTACAATCATCATCAGTTGTGATCCAGTTTCCTCTCCTATGATGAGAAGATCCATCACAGCTAATTGAAGGAGGAGCTGAAGCTGCTGAGCAAGTCGTGTCGCAACTCTCTACTTCCCATTTTAAGCTGATCTTTGGTGATTCATTCTGCAGTTCATCATCATCATCTATTCCTCCTGATTTTATTGTTGCTGATTTATTCCTGAAGTGCAATACCTTATCATAAACAAAACAGACCAAATGCTTATAAATTAATTATACCATAATATTATTATATCATCATGAAACTGTATCATATATTATAACAATAAGAAAATTCATTATAATAAGTTGATCTCTGATCTATGATATGTTAAATGTAGGTACCTTTCTTCCCAATTTTGCTCTGTCAGACTTAGCAGCAGCAGCCCATCTCAGAAGCTCTTTCATCCTTGAAAGTGTCTTGGATTTGCTATTATTATTACAATTCGAATTTGATCTGTTTTTCTTCTGATCATTTGCCTTATTATTATTGCTTGATGATGACGACGACGACGACGAAGAAGAAGTTGAATCACTACTAATAGGCAAGACCTTGTTACCAACAACATAGACACTTGAATCAGCTGCCTTACTATGATGATTCGTTTTTCCTATGCCGCGAATCAGATCCTCCTTCATCTTCATTGATCTCCTCCAAATAATTTGATATGTATGTAATGAGATTCAAAAGGCTTGATTGATTATTGTTAGCAATACTAATTTGATATAATTTACAGACGACAATCGAAGACAAGAAAGGATCTTCCATGGATAGGATGCTGGTAACATAAACAATAGAGGTCTCAGCATGCATACTACAAAGCTCACCTGCATTCAAAGTATGTATTATGTGACTTTTATACTAAATATAGGGTATTTGCTGTTAACAGAACAGCACAAGAGGATCTAACTGTGCTTCTTAGCACAAAGAAGAATTCCTGTCTTAAGTTGTGGCAAATCTTCCAAAAAGACAAACTGGAAGAGTGTAATTAGATGATTAGAGAACTTAGAAATCAACTACTGTGAGAGAAATAATAATGTAAAGGGAGACAACGAGCAGTAATCAGGGCCTGGTTTGTGATTCTGCATGTAATGTGAGATAGATGTCAGTCCTGAACACCCACACGTGAGTGAATGTGTTGTCCCACATTGAAATAAGGGATGTTGTGTGATAAAAAATCCGAGAGTTGAGACACTATATAAGATTAAGGTTACTCCTCTCTTCCATATGGTTTGAGGTTGAACCTCCTTTATCTCGTGATTGGGACTTGCACTTCCCGTGACGGCGTAACCCAAGCTGTTTGACAAGAGTATGAGTATCATATTTGATCAAACTTACAGTTTCCGTCTCATATTAACAATTGGTTTTATAATGTAACCTCTTGAGCTCTGTGTGCAGTCAAACTCTCGCTATGCCCCAACTAGGCCTAATTGAGTTCATCACATGTTAGTTAACCTACGACTGACCTATTTATTTCCATGTATTAATTATTAGTGTTAATAATAATCATTTCTAATTTACATGACTCATAGTTATACATTGCATGTAGTCATGCATGTACGGAGTACAAATATATACATATAAGATTTAAAAAAACGTTGAGCATGTTGGAAGGAAGGCAATGGAGCAAAGGTTGTGTAGATCTATATAGTGTTTGAATTTATCTATTGTTGATTATAGTGTACTTGGAATTTATTCAATGGTCACATGATATAATTAGTGATAAAAGCTATCAAAATCTCTTTTATTAACTAAGTATTAATTAATCCCATCATAATTATAATTTTATTTTATTTTGACAAGAAAGAAGCTAAGTTCAACACCGTTGAGCCCTAGTCCGAACATCGATCAGTAAAATGTAACATACATATTCTACTTAAAAACTATTACAACTCTTAACATAAATCAAAATCACTCCTCTTTGGTTGATGGAGAACATCTGGGATAGGAATGGATAGATACTGATTTCTCTTTCTCGCTACATTGATTGCTTGGAAGGATCTCGTTGCCGAAAGGGATGTGATCTCCTATTCCTAATCTCCACTTAAATTATGATATGTGCAATAAGAATAACATGACAAACTTGTGATCAATTAGCTAAAAACTAACGAGGTGGTTAAATTTACATAATTGTTCAATTGGTATAGGGGAGATGACAGTGGCATCGTCGTAATGGTCAGAGCTAGAAGAACAAATTAGGGAGGAATATAGGAAGATTCCCCATTTGAGAGCATTAAAAGGAATAAACATGAATTTATTGCTACATAACAAACAAAGAATTCAGAGGAAGCAATACTAAAATAGTGTACTAATACATCCTGATTGATCAATGATCTCATGTAATCATTACATCAATGGTGGTGGAGAATTATACAGTATATATATTAAGTGCATGTTCGTTTTCTTTTCTTTGTTCCTTCTATTTAGACTTGCTGATTGTGCGGCAGTCTGACTTTATTACGATTAGTTCACTCTAACCATCTGAGTTATCTCTTAAGTTCGGGCATGTTCTGACCCAACACTACTCTCTCCGTTCCATGGAAAATTCATATACTATTCATGGTTAAATCAACAACTAATAAAATAAAATTGAATCAAATCACAAAACGTACATTTAGATTGGAGAGAAAACAAATTAAATTGCATTGTTAATATGCAAATATATAAAAACCCCACATAGTGAACTCCACACATTAAATAATATATTCCTCCATTTTCACTTATTCTTATAAACAGTGTATCATGCAATTATCTTTTCTCTGAAAATTAAAATAAAATGAAAATCATAATTTTTCTTAATTGCCGATGGCAACCGTGTTCCTCTATTTTGGAATCCAATGAACAATGTTAGAAGTTAATTCTCAAAGACGACTCACTAATAAAAATATGCATATTTACACAGGTGATTCGAAATGGAAATCGAATTGTTCTCTGGCCTGATAAACCTAATATACAACATAATGAACACTAAAATCTACAGCCACTAAACAAGAAAAACACAACTGAATCGAACCCATCAGAACGTCTTCACAGGTGCTGCCTTGAGCCTCTATGCAGTTCGTCCCTACAGTGGAAAGAAATGTCCTGAAGTTTAAGACCGGAATCTCGTTGCTGGTGGATGAAGGCGCTGCAAATAACAGAAGCTGACCATTAAAACTTGCATTATATMTAYGGAGTATATACATAGATTGACAAGTAATTTATAATGACAGGCCATGATGGGAGGAATTACCCAATTCAACCATAGCTCTCACAAGCGATTTCTCCTGAACCCGGATTGATTCAAACGACGCCGCTGTCTTGKGGTGGATGAAGTTCCTTGTTGTGTATCACCATCAAACATCATCTCGTCATCATCTGTAAAGCTATCATCCCCATCRCCATCTTCATCTTGTAAGCCCAGCAGGTTCTCCCCCCAATGATACCTTTGCCTGGATGAACCMCCCGACAGGCGTCTATTCCTCGTCCATGGCCTAGAGCGACTCCTTGGTCCTGCCAAAGAATGCATAGATCCAAGCATCTGGAAGAGAAACAAGGTAGTAAATAAACGACCACTAGCATCAGTGGATGTCCTCTCCCTTTCAATAGGTGSCCTGTCATTGTAATCAATCACATAATCTCCAAACACAACAGCCCCTGGCATAGCTGATCTGATGGCACTAACTATATCATCGTGTTCTCTCTCATGTTCAAAGTGACTCCAAGCTCGCTGTCTTGATGGGTCCACTTCAGCAGGTCGAACTCTGGGATGATCACGTCTAGCATGTCTGCGCAACTCACGATAATTACCAACAAATGTACATGACTCTCGAGTACAACTTCGAGGCTTCATGTTTAAATGACTTCGAGCCTCTTCAACAACTGTCCAGGCCAACACATCTCCCCTACATAAAGGGCATTTTAAACTCGAYTTTTTAGCCAGCTCATCCTCTACCTCGTTTTGTCTTCCACCTGTCTCTCGTTCAACATCATAATCGGTGGAATCATTGAACCTTCTACTTGAAGTAATACTATCACCCCTAGTGTGTGCCCTGTGAAGCAGAGGCAACTCATTTTCAAACAATGGAGTTAGTTCAGGGTCAGAAACTAGGCTTGAATCCTGGGAGTTTATAGGAACAGATATGGTATCAGGAGGATTGGTGCAAGAGTCTGTCTTGAGTTTTCTAAACCGATCAAGGCAATTGGAATGTCTGTAACTTGTATCACAGATGTAAGATCTACAGCCTTTTGCATGAGAGGTACACAGAAGAAGAACTGCATTGTGAGGATGTTCCATACAGATGGGGCACAATGCCTCATCCCATTCCTTTTGCACATCACACATATCTGCATCCAGGGACATGCTTCTTTTCTTACCGGCCATCTTGTATGCACTGAAGTGGCTTAGAAGAACTTATTAGACATTTTTTTCTAGGTCAACATAAGCAAAAAACTTACGGAGATAAAACTAATTATCAAGTTATCGAGAAGGTAAAAGGATCCTAGGCTCCTAGCTTCCTAAAACTTTGGAATAATAAAGATAAAAAAACAAAGCAGCATATGCAACAAAGCATAGGACAGGTCCTTCAAATTGCAAGTAAATAGAGCCAAAATCACTCACCTTGGAACCTAAAATAAAACACATCAAATATGGCCTCCTGGTATGGTTAATAAAGACAGCAAAAACGGTCATGAAATAGCACTAATAGATTTCACAAATGCAGCAACAAAAATATTTAGTGTGGCGAATCAATCAAAACGCTAGTCCCATACTCCCATCATAAGGTTGGCTACATGAACCAAAATTGATCATTCCGTGTGGCCATCCGCATACATTTTCCTCATCCATTGCATACAATCGAGAACATTCTCCTGCAAATCCTCCTAACCAAGTCATTTCGGCCTCCCTCTACCTTTCTAAATCTCCCAATTCATTCCTTCCACTTCATGCACATTTCTACCCACAATTCGTCTTAATCTTTCTAAATCTAAAACTGATTGGAGTAAACTATATTCCACTAAGCTACTCCTCAATATGCAACTGAATCCTCAGAGAACCCAACTCTAAGTAGAATCCCACTGGTAATTTTAGTGTACCCACCGTCTGATTCACAAACATAAAAAACCGTAGTCATAGTTTTTTTTTTCTACACATTTTTTCCACTGAACCTAACAACCACTTAATTTATAACTTAGTTTGTCTGAGAAAAGAACTTGCAATTTTGAATGTTCTGAACTCATCATTCTAAACTATCGAACTTATTTTGCTGAAAATAAGTTAACAAAACCACAATATTCACATAACATCACACATGATTGCTAAAGAATTCCGAATATCCTAATCATTCCCATAATCCGGAGATTAACAAGTTCGCTCAGCTCTTACTAGTGGCTTCAAAAATCAAACCCAACAGCCTAATTAGTAAACTCAGAGTTCATGCCCAAAAACTAAACAATATAGCCATATCTTACATCCTTAGCCATCTCAGATAAACTATTAATCCAAGACAGCAAAGGACACAGAATATAGTATACAGCCACAATCACGCATACAATCTAGCTGATGAGATAATAAGCACAGATGCATGTTCCAACGTCAGGTTTAAATAGTGAAGGCCGCATGGTCCTACACAAACAATCCACCAAGCCACGCTTTGTAGAGTTTACTTTATGACCAAGTCAAAATTCCACTTACATTCAATGTCCATCAAGAGTTCAAAGACACAAATTTTAGTCTTTCTCACAGTTGGAATATATACTAGAACAAAAGAACTTATAAGATCTGCTTTAGACTCCCCGTCGCCGAGTAACCATGTAAAATGTGTATTCATAACAGTACCCAACAAGACATGGAACTATAGTTTTTACAATCACCTAGACAAGCGAGTCTAGAAAAGCACGTATCAACCTGCTGAAATAAATTCCTTATATTTTAGAAGCAAACTGGTATTCAAATCCAGCCATCATCTAAATAAAAAATCAAGAACGAAAAACCCTCTCTCTTTACAAGTTTAAATAATTAGAAAGAGTAGTTTATTGTAATATAAGTTTTTTTTCTAAATTAAGAACTTCAATCTAGATGAACCATCAGTTTAAGCCAAAAAATTGGCAACTCATATAAAGAACTTGTAGAACGAATCAATAAAATTGGTTGTTCACTCAATAATGTGCAACAATCCTCAATCAGATAGTGAAGTAAACAAACTAATTGGTATTTTATATTGTTCAATTCATAAGAGTGCCAAAACACGAAAAATTGTCCTTACATCCAGATCATATGTGGAATACATCAATTAAGCCACATTTCCAAGCTTATAACTTAGTCAATAATTGCAAAACAAAAAGATTAATAACAAAGACAAGAATCGGCAATAGCTTCTCCACCTTTTCACAAAACATGGTGGGAAGCAAAGTGACAAAACAAATGCAATTCATTATCAACTGGAAACCACAGTTTCAATTTAACCATGTGCGCACTACAGACCAAAGATTGAGAGAAATTTTCTGATCCTGTAGCTCCTCACTAAGTGACAGTGAAAGATTTAACCACGTTTCAGTGAACCTTATTTGTTTTAAATAAAAGGAAAGTCCTCATGCAACGCTCTCAACCACGTAAATTTTTGTGTAATTTACTACAAGTGTTGATGAAAGACTCCTGGACAGGCACAAATTATCTCTTGACTCCAAAACATCCTGGTATTCAATCTGCAGTTAATACTGCAGAACAAATGCACGAAATTTCTTAGCACCATGGAATTCAGATTTGAAAATTTAGAACGCGCAGAAAACCATATATTCTGTGCATAAGCAAGTCCATTTCTAATGCATGTGAAGAAAACAGACAGCACATCCGACCACCAAAAACTGTTCAAAAAGATATGGTACTCTTCCCTATATAAAGTCATCACGACCAAGGAAGTCGGACGCAATCAGGACATATAATCCCAAATATCCTTGGGAAATGAGTATACACTGCACACATGGCTATTTCGGTATGAAACATTCATCACAAGAAACCCCAACCTTAGTTCGACCAAAAAGTACTCAATTTCATYGTAMAGCCACCATTAACGCAACGGACAAACCTCAGCTCAATAATGCATAACAACAGATTCATCCTTATAACTGCCACCATTACGTGCACTACAAAGAAAGGCTCTCAAATCACATAATCCAAGGTCCATAAGTGAAATCGCATCCCTGATCCAAGTACTTTGTAGAAAAAAAAAAAAACAAGGCTTAAAAGCATCCTACATAAACTGATAACTTGAGACTAAAAATTACATAAACTGTTTCAATAAAACATTATTAAGCACCAATACAATTAAGATTACTTAGACGATCATCTAATGTCAGAATGACTTCTCTAATACTGCTATCTTCAACTCGGTTCATATTTTGCCAGGAAAACAATCCTCCACAGCAAGAAACTTCCCAACTTTCGGAACATGAATTTCTCAAACTAAAGGATTAGAAGAGGTAATCGCTTCAATGATCATACAAGAAATTACATTTCTCAGCAAAAAAAATCAACCGCCAAACCCTAACCCTAAACCTAACCCTAACCCTAAGCATGAATCAATTCAATCTACCATCAAATTCAAGACAATTCAGATGTAAAATCCAACAAGAAATACAAAAACGCAACAAATCAATTAACAATCAAAGAAGAAAAAAACAACACTGCAAGATGAAAATTGAAGAAAGCAAGCAAGGCGAAGGAAAATTACGATGATCGGTAATCTCTTAGCGAATTAGCAGAGATGAGAAAGAGTAAGTTGGTGGGAGATTTGGGAATTGGATGATAAATGGGGGTTGAATTTCAGTGGCGTAACAATGCCGACATAATGAGRGATTATATGAAGAATAAATGTA
This sequence comes from Bassia scoparia, assembly GCA_008642245.1. NCBI lineage: Eukaryota > Viridiplantae > Streptophyta > Magnoliopsida > Caryophyllales > Amaranthaceae > Bassia > Bassia scoparia. The sequence continues at coordinate 11,204 of SNQN01007365.1, read as the reverse complement.
TCGTGTTSAAGAGTTTCTTTCTTTCTCTTTCTTTCCCAATTAATTAATTAATTTTTAWTAATAAAGAATTTTATGGAGAAATAACTGCTTGATTTCTCGAGCCTACCTGCTTTGCCGGTTCCCAGCCGTGCGCTTAGAATGAATGTCAGGCTTGGGGGCTTTGGGAATTGGGAGAGTGGTCTATGGGTCTGAGTGTCTGACCCCGTGTGGTCGGGTGTGGACAGTTTTCGCAACATATAGAGCTGGGCATGGGTCGACCCAGCACAAGGGTAGATCGGCTTGACACGACATGAATTAAGACTGGTCATCACTACTCACGAGCCTTTTGCAAGCACGAGAGCCATGTCAATGGCCATGTGCGGACGGTGGACGACATTTTAAAACTTTGATATGAGCCTAACGCGATCACGTGGGTTGGCCCGCATATAGGCACGCTCATTTTAGAGAATTTTTTTTTATAAAATAAAGGAATTATAAGCGAGACACGACACATAAGCTGCGTTATACACGAGCCTCATTTTTAGAAAATTGGAACAAACCTGACACGACGAGATAGTGTCTTGGCCTGTATAGGCACGACATGCCTAGGAACGTGGGCGGAGGGCCATTTCGACATGACAAATGCCCACCTCTACTAATACATAATACATTTTCACCATCGAGTGGTTAGGATTCAATTTAGAGATTCGACCAAATCTTAGGGGTTGGTTAGGCATTAGCAATAAGATGTTTATCACTTGAGTTTTTTTTTTTTTTTTGTATTCGATATTTTTGGCCTTTTTGCAGAGGTCGTATGATTTTAATTAACAAAATCTTCCTTCCTTAAAAAAAGTTCATAAATGACAGAGATATGAAAATGACCAATAGTTTACTTATACATATGTGGAATTTAGGTAAAAAAAAATGAAAAAGGGAAAGAAAAAGTGCAAATTTTATACGTGTATTTGTTTTTATATGTTGTATAAACAATGAGTCTAAATATAAATCTTAATAAAGGTTTGTCTACTATTGGTTTAAAATTTATTTGGGGTAAGGTTTAATTGATTAGAGGTTTAGAAGTCCAATACAAAGTATCAGCTAAAAACCAATCATAATGTGTCACGTATTCATATCATATCACACAGAATCCATAATTTACAATATAAACAATAACCTTACGCGTAACATACATTTGTATGTTTGCAAGTATGTTAACCATTGAAATTACAATGAACATTTTACAATGAAGAGATTTCCAAACCTAAGGTCTACTTTGACCTTATTCCGCAACACCAAGAACATTTTCACAAACTTTAGAAGGCTAACTTAAATCAATTTAAGGTCTTATGTTGCTGCAACTGCAACAGTCTGTTGCTTGTTCATTCATGCCTCAA
>SNQN01007364.1:20129-33746 GCA_008642245.1 Bassia scoparia | reverse complement strand
AGAGAGAGATTACTGAAAAGTTGACCAGGAGGACCCATCAGGAGTCGTCTCGCTCGAGACATTGATTTCAGTGAAGAAGCTTGTGAGGAGGCCTCACGGTGACTCTTCGAAGTGACGATCATTGACCAAAATACGTTCAGTTGGCTTGGTTTTCTTAAGTTGCCTTGATAATGGGATTCTCTTCTTGTGGGTGGGCATGATTGAGTAGGAACAAGGTGTTCATGCCTGGGGAGTGACGTCAGGACACGCCACTCCCTTGTGAGTACAATGCACATCGTTTGGTGGCTTGAGAATTTCTTGATCAGGGGAATTCTTCCTTCAAGATCTTCTCCTGTCATGGCTTTCGATAGGTCGCGACGCCTTCATCAGTAAAGGTCGTCGTCGATCGTCGCTGTCCCATAAGCCCATTAACAGAAGTTGTCATTGAAGAGTAGAGGTGACTCAGACATCAGCTTGACCCACTGGCATAGATGAGGACAGTAAGGGTCAAAATGTTTCTTGCATCAATAGAAATATGAGAGGTACGTGAGGGGGTTGGATGTGATGTTCCGGCTTTTTTGCACCTGGTGGAAAGTGGCTCGGTGTAGCCTTCCCATCCTCTAACCGTCTTGGATCGCATCCTTTAGCTTAAAACAGTCCCTCAGTTGTGTGACTCTACCTTCGATGGTATTTTGCAATAGGCGTTAAGGATTCCAATTCCCTACTTCTTTTTATCCTCTGGAGATCTTGGAGTTTGTGGTCCAATAGGTGTAAGCTTCCTTTGTTTGAAGTCGTTCAAGTGCTTGAGTGTCAAGTCATGCCCAATGGGAAATACTCACCCTAGGACGATAATAACCTTGATTCCTTGGGAAACCAGAGGTAGCTTGCAGTGCCAGAAACATTTTTTGAAGAAACCAGCATTTTGTCCTTCTGTTGTTGTTCCATTTCGGTTTGCTAGTGTATAGAACTGTTTTTCTTTCAAATAAGTCATCCTCAAGGTGGCATACAATGTGTGTAAGAACCTTTATCGAAAGTTATCTAAGGCCCCAGATAGCGAAGATGTATTCTTGTATCTTGGTTTGCAAGTTCCGAATATGAAACTTCAACCCATTTCCAATTTCAGGAGGAGCAATGAACCAGTTGTGGCAGCAGCCCCTCTTTTCCATCTAGAGAGAAATGCAGTAAATCCCTCTTTCCTCGCCTTGTTTCAAGGATTTCAAGTTCAACGAGAAGAGGTTCTGACTTTGAAAATGTTCCTTGTAACGAGTCATAAAATAGCAAGGGCAACATCCTCCCAAGTTCAGTCTCCCCTTCTCAGACAAGGAGAAGAACATTTCATGGCACACAGCGTGCAAGCGAAAGTGGAAAAGACCTTCGGTAGAAGGCAGAAAGTCGAACCCCTTGAGAGACAAGGTAGCCTTAAAAAGCCTTGAGATGGAAACGAGGATCGTCAGTAGGCTTGAATTGAGGGGATCATTCGGCTGAAACTTGTCCAGGGAGTTTGGGCATCCCGCAGGGGACATTCGATTCGTTTTCAGTGTTTTCATAGTAAGTTGCCCCCATCCAATGTCTTTTGAACATCTTCTCCATGTTCTTAGCGATGGCAGCAGAAGAAGAGTTGGCGGTGAGATGTTTACCATCTTGGCTAAGTTTGCCAACAGTGTCACGCGAGCTCGCGGAGGCTTCCTAACGTGTTCGTCGCTCATGGTGAAGATGGAGATGATCTAGGACTTGGTGGACTCTGAGAAGGTTGCCTTTGCGGAGAGGGATGGTGTAAGTGACTGACTCGCTCTCGAACTAGTCTTTGATTGCCTTGCAATCCAACGGGGGGATCAATGTTGAATTCTGCCAAGTAACAAGACGACAGATTAATTGGATCTTACTTGACTCAAAGACTCAGCATGACCTAACATGATCGTCTTCCTATATGCAATGCTTCCCTAATGCAAAACTATATGAATGCATGGCCATACTTTTCCCTTTTTATAATATTTTTTAGATTTTTTTGCTTTTTTTTTTTTTTTTTTTTGGAAAAAGGATGACCTTTTACAAATACGGTGTAATATGCAATGTTAATGTTGAATCCTATGTCTAACTAAAGACGATCACGGATCTATATGGTTTATGATAATGTGGTTAGTCTAATATGTACAAGGCTAAGAGTCCTAAGTCACATATGCACTTCCAAAGTAACCACACAAACATGATTTATGAGTTTCAAACCACCTAGGGTCCATCTAGGAGTACTGATGGTCGAGCTGGGTTAAAGTCCAAAGAATGTACCAATGCCTAAAAAGTAGAGCTTGGTCCAGTTTCACCACTAAGCAAATTAGCGATGTATGGCAGATACTCTTATGGCATCACTTTGCATTCAGTAAACGTGTACACACGACATGGGCGGGATAGGACTGCCTTTAGCCATGCGATCAAGTAAACAACATGCAACCAAGGTAGTTTCCCCCCTTATGGTAAGTCTCGAGCATAGAACATGCCCATATTGAGACCAAGGTGCCTAAGTTGTGAAGCTTAATGCGAAGGGGTCACATGCAAAATGAACAAATTCAATAAACTAGATGATGAATGGAATTACGTTAGACCGTTTCAAGTCTGTCCACTTCCCTAAGGTGATTATCCCCAGTGAAGTGCCAAAAAAATTGTAGGACGTGCCGCGCCCTCAGCGTATAGCGGGCGCGCGGCTTGGTACTACACCGAGGTGCTTTTTTGCCGTTGGGCTTGAGCCACGGAATCTCCCGCACGTGAGTGCGTTGGGTAGTGTTTGTCGAATGAGGGGATCGCCACCGTGCCTAGAAAGGTTCATTCACGGACGTCCCGAAACGTTTGGTGCCAAAATCAATGGCCCCACGTCCAACTCAAGTACCAGTCCGTGGTTCGGGAACATGGTACGAAATCAGATCTGTACCCAATGTTCGCCCGATGTTAGAGGCCATCTATTCGGTCTCATTGCAATTCCATTCATCATGAATTTATTGAATGCACAATAACTTACGTTTTTTTTTAGCAACCTTAGAAGCGACTAAACCCTAAATTTACTATGAAAGTGTGTACTATTTATGCAACAAGGATAACCTAACCTAGAAATTGTGACCACTTTGTATTAATCCATGTTAAAACGGTGCATAAAACAGGTTGTCCATAGTTAATCTAATTTAAAGTGATTCACATATTTCGGTCTTGTTATTAGCAAAACATATATACAAAGTTATACAATTAGATGACAATATGCAATAAGATAGAAGTGCATAAACTTTCGAAAGTATATGCAAACCTCATCATTACCCTAAATCTGCAAAAGAAATCAAAAGTTAGTTTGTAAAACGCAAATGAAAACGAATCCTTTGCTTGGAATCCGCTACATGAAAACAAAGAAAACATTGTTAGTCTTGATAAAACGCAAGCGCAATGGATCTTCCGCCTTCAAATTGCTGATAGAGGCCAGAAATAAAGAATTGTTAGTAGTTGACATGAAATATAATAATAATGAAATGAAAACCAAAAACCCAAAGAAAACTTTGCAAACATTGTGAAAAACCTTACATATTTACATGAAACAAGTTAAAAGTGAGTTTCTACATTGCTTTAATTATATAAAAATACTCATAACAAGAGTTAGTCAAATATTAAATAAAAGTGAGAGAGATTATTGGTGAGTAATCTCAGAATCAACCTTTGTTATCGCTTGTCATGATCTCGATAGAATCGATGCTTTGAACTAAAACGACATGTATATAATGTGTTTGAGTGGTTATTTAGAGAGAGAGAGAGAGAGTATGCGTAGGAAGCATATGAAGTGTGTGTCGGAATGAGCAAGGAAAAAGAGCGTATTTATAAGCACGAGGCAAAAACGGAGCAAAAAACCCGGCGTATATCACGCTCAAGGATGAGCGTATATACGCTCATGAGGAGCGTATATACGCTCAACTGAGCGTATATACGCTTCTTGCTTCCATAAATTTTTGGCAATTGAGTTTAGGTATATACGCTGGTTGAGGAGCGTATAACGTTCTGTTGAGCGTATATACGCTCAGCCTCCTGCCGTATATACGCTCAACGATTTCGTGATATGTCTTTCCAAAAACCCTCGAAATATTTCGAATTTCCCGATTTTATTCGTTGAATTTCCCTGATTCGACGCACCTAGCACACCTTGAAGGGGAATTTCTAGAAATGTTCTAGAAGGTTCCACGTATTTCCGGAGTATTACTCTGCCTAAATTATTCATGTATTTTCTGCGTAAATATCGCGTATTTTAAACATTGGCAAAATTCATAGAAAATCATAGAAGAATCGAAAAAATATTTAAAAAAATATTGGAGCGGATTCCAAAATGTGACGGACATGATGAAAATCAAAGCATAAGAATCGCACAGTGGTACTCGTTTGAAAACCTTTGAAAAACCTTTGTGAAAACTTTGAAAAATCGAAACAATAGTGTTTGCTTGTAGTGACCTTTGCTCAATAGTTCCGAGTACGAGGCCTCCACGTATGGTTATCCAACATATTACGTGGTATCAAGACGTCATGAGAGTTGTCGAACACTAACGTCGGAGCGGGTGTGGTTTGGTCACCAGGATTATCTTTGGGGGACATCACAGACAAACATTTCAGGCTATCCTGTCGGTCTCCATCACGATCCCGGACCTTCTTGCCGCAGCTAAGCGAGCGAGACTAGAGGTGAGTGCAACTCATCCTTGTCCATCTAGTGCAAATAAGGTACGAACATTCTCTACGTTTCATCTGAAGATCCGCTGGTTAGAGAATTTTCAAGGAACTCGGAAGGATGTTGGGTCTGAATCTGTTACCTTCGTACTTGCCATGAATGCATTGGATGATGTCTTCCCCAAGCTAGGTATTTCTTTCTCAGCGTGACAGTGAAAAGAGCACACTCTCATGTAATCATACTTGGTGTGTGCCAGTTCCAGAAAGGGGAAAGACTCATACGGCACGTGGAACAAGGCAGTAGTCACTACCCTTTAAGTGCCATGGTGTTCGTTAAATCTCTTCTAAATAGGGTGGAGGAAGGCCATGAGGGTCATCCAATCGATACGTCAGTCAAGGGGCTTGAACGTCGGGTATCCCCGAGTGCTTGCGAAGAACTTGCGGTCAGAGAAATTTACTGACTGGCAGTTTTGAGTTCTGAAATGTATAGGCGAGCGTCATAGACGAGAAGTTCGGTCTTAGGGGTAACAGTGGGCGTTATGCGCATGGCTTTCATGGATGGTCGTCCTTTTCAAAACCGAAGCTTGCGTGTCTCAACCAGGAGGGCAGTGCTCTAGGCGAGCTCAACGTTACCATTTGATTTAGTCGACAAGCTTTAGAAACCTTGTGTTCGAAAGTCACATTGGCTTTGGACGATCTTTTCCTGTGATTCGGCGTAGGTCAGTGCCCCATTTGCTGGTTCGTTAAGAGCTAATGGGCCTTTATTAAGGTTGGAGGGAAGGATTAAGGGGTTGGGCATAGGCCTTAAAACTCATTTTGGGTAGCTTGAGCAATGCGCCCCGATAGGGGCTAATGGAAGACGACTCAAGCCGGCACTGTTCGCTCAAAAGAAAGCCTAAACCCTAATAGAAAATCCCAGTTTGGTCACTTATTGATCATATGGTGAGGTGCACATCAATGGCATGGTACCTAATAGAACGCCTCATTCTTCCTAGAGTGATGCAATGCATGGCAAGGTGCTCTCGTTTCGTTTGTTTGATTGTTTGTTATTTATTTTTATTTATTGTTTTTTGAAGGCGCACGTCGATTGACGACTTACTTAGAATATCGTCGTCGGCACGAGGAGATGCGCTCGTGTCCCCTTTATTAGCGACCTTCGGAAACGCTGGATATTTAGCTCCGGGTCGCATTCGCGGCGCGAGGCCGACGTCAGGTCACCAGGACCGATACATTATTCGGTCGCCGTAATTAGCGACCCGAGGAAGAATCGTCGCCTAAAGGTAGCTTATTAGAGAGAGGTCCGATTAAGACAATATATCGGTCGCTAGAAAGTAAAGTAATATAGGGGCAGGGGGGGTTGAATTAGACTCCGAAAAAAATTAGCCTTGCTTGAGATCTCAATCAGCGCGGATCTCGTAATCGGGCGAGATGGCAGTCGCGTAAGATTGAGCGACCTGGCGAGATTTTACAAAATCCGAGACGCGCTATTAGCCATGGACCGATACGCTCGGTCGCGTAATCTTCTTTAGCAAAAAAAACAAAAATCATTAGAATTAGTTTAAACTCCGGGAGGCCAACCATTCACGCGGGGGTCGATGGGTGTACGTCAACTTATGGCCATCGCTGCTGCAAGCACTCATAGGAAGTAGTCTGACACTGCTACAGACTACATCCTCCGTTTAGTCCTGCACAGCTTCTGCGAGGGTTTTTTCCCCGGCTACGGTGTTCGAAGCATGCAAATTCAAAACCGATCTACCCAACCATCTTTCACAGTCTGTCCGGACCTCTGGTCCCATCTGATTCTTTGCCGGCCGGACGCGAGAGTCGACCTATGGGGCCCGCGATCTCACTCCGGGCGCCAGAACTCTCCGGCGACCCTATTTCCATCCTGGCATCCCTTCGTGCTACCTTCTCCGGCATGGGTCTCCTCTCTCTTTTCTCGCCCCTCTTGTATGCTTCTCGCTTTCCTCCTTTGACGTGCGTCTAGAACGAGCCGTGCTCCTTTCTCCCTCTCTGTACTTCGTCTAGTAGCCGGCGCAAGGCACCGCCACCCACCACTGCCACCTGCGGCGGCGCGCATAGGCAAGCAGCGGTAGCAGGAATCGGCGGCCCCATCGTCCTCTCTCTCCTCTTCCTTTGTTCCTTTCTGCCCAAGTTGTTAGGTATAAACCCTAAACTCCAAATTGAATTTCTAACAAATTTAAATTTGATGAATTTGCATAAATATATGTTTTTAATCATGGTTATGATTAATTATTAAAGCTGGAAAATTTGTTTTGGATTGTTTAATTGAGATGATGAAGATTTTAGAAGTTAGGTTTAAAGGACAGAGGCACGTTGTGGAAAATATGGTGGTTCATCCAAGTGTGAAACATTACTACTACATGCAGAACAGGACTAACATTATCATTGCTTTGAGTTAATCAATTGGTTATGATCCAGGCGGAAATGACCGCCCGGATCGATGTTCGGAGTGGCAACAGTCTCAATTGCACTTGCTGGTGATCTTCTGGAACCGAGCCTTAATTAACTTCCTAGCCTAACAACTACAGGATTGTAAGTTGGTCATACACTATTAGAAATGCGGGATTACATTTTTTGGTTACATCCTGCCGCAGTTTGACAAGTCTTAGAATTTGCTCTCGGGCATCCTTATTACAATGAAATATGAATTGAATCATTGGTTTTTATTGCAGCTTCAAAGTTCAAACTACCAATTTGAATGTCCTGCGCTGGTGTTAACCATTAGCATTGGGACTCCAAGCCTCAAGTTATTTTTTATTTCTTTCATATTTGGATATTTTGACGCAATAGCTTCATGGAATGTTCAACTTCTATCTCAAATAACTTCTAAGGGTAAACAGCATAGGGTTTTCATTACCTTGTTCTTATTTAGTATTCCCCATCTTACTGAATTGGCCTGCATTTCAGATAACTTGGGTGAATTCATTACAGTGAGCCAGAACTTGCTAATTGTACTGGCAGTCTTTGGGATGTTTGTCACAACATGCAGTTGTGTATATCAGAAGCAGGAGAGTAGAATCTTATCACATATCAAGGGAAATGATTTTGCAGGTTGTTTGCCTGGATTGATCAATGATCGACTAATTCCTTGGATGATTTCGTGTGATGAAACATGCTATCTTTTTAAACTTTTCATAAATGTTGTAATTATATTTGTTGCAAGAAGCAAAATTGCCATGCGCTTGCTGTGTGGTAGATGAAAATCTGAATGTGGCAATATGAGATTAAATGAGCTAGGAAAAAGAAAGAGAGATGAGGGAATCGTTGAATGTTTATAACGGTGGTTACCAATCAAGCTATTAAAAAAAATACGAAAGTAGCTCATTTTAACTCCTGGTTTTTTTTTTAAAACACTTGGTGGTTACCCAGTGAGTAAGTAAAATTGTGGGATAGTAAAGAATTATAGTCAATAATGGCATATTGACATCTGCAAAGAGGGTGTAATTTTAAGATGGCGTAATTTTCTTTGCAGCAGCTAAATAATTTATCATTTCTTCTTAATAATATAGTGTATATACTGTACTCATTTGGTGTTCAATGAATGCTAATGATGATTTCATTTTTTTAAATAATAAATTTTTTTGGCAATGATTTTAGTAAACCAAGTATTATCTATACGTTAAAGGGGATGTCCAAAGTATTTTACACTAGACGTACACATCTTTTTTTTCATTATTATTTTTTATGTAAATATTAACTCATTTGACAGTAGAGTAATGGATTAGAAATCTTAGACCTTTTTGTTTTAAAGGTTAGAAACCACTGCACCAATATCTATCTATCATTCAAGGATTTTCCAAACTTGAAGAAAATGCAAAAAATAAAATGAAATTCGATGTGCTTCTTCTAACTTCTTTTCATTTTCTAGTTAAAAATTTTAATTTAATTTACAGTTAGAGAATTTCCGAAAAATATTTGGTGTATTATCAGACTTTTTTTTTTTAAATAAAAAAAGGGGTAAGTGTAGCATACATACAAGACTTAAGATAGTCACTTGGTGTGTTGATTGAACTTTCAATGAGTATCATATATATTTAAATTGCTACAGTAATTTTTTTACTAATTTGTTCAAGTATTAAAAATATTTATGATCATAGATAACAAAGGGAATATTAATTACCAGTGTTGGACATATCTTTGGAATTTCAGTTTTTTTCAACTTTGTACAGTTGTTTTTTAAAAGAGGTAGTCCATCTTGCTTGTAATTTTTTCTTTTATTTATCATGAATAAGAAGTATTCTTTCTAGATTCTTAAAAGGCATTACCTATTACAATATCCTTAGGAATCTTCTAATTGCTAATGCTATAGGCTTTGGGCCTATTAGGTAGGAGAAAAAATAAGAAATTCAAGATTTTACCTTATGCTATAATATTACTGCTCGTATTTGAAATTATGGGATGGCATATGGCAGGAAATGTAGCTGTGATAGTTGGACAATAATTTCCTTCACTTCCTCCTATCCAATTAATTTATCTCATTCATTGAAGGGTTGTAGGATGTATCTGTATTTGACTACAAATTGATTAGCTTTTGTCCCTATCTCAAAGAAATGCAACCAGAGTAACAAACACTGCCGATGCTTGTAGAACTTTTCATGTTAGTTGAGGTAGCGATCTGTAAAATGTATAGACTTTGGCAATTGGCAAGGCTGTTTGGTAGTTCTCTTAATACTGATATTTGTTAGAACGGTACAGGTTGCCCGTGTCCTTGTTCTCATCCTAAATATGTTCATATTATCGTTGAATATTGATCTATTATTTGTTGTCTTGCGTTCATGTTTGGATTTAATGTAATTGAATTTAGGGCTTAGCGGCTTTCCCCTTGTGCTCAGAGAATGTGATTCAGCTGTAGGTACTTGATAAACTGTCTTTATGCTTCCTTGTCTTTTCTCGTCGCTCAGTTTCAAATACAAACAGGTTGGCCCTTTCCATATGTGTTATATGTATATGTAGCTCTAAATATTCTGAATTTTCTTTTGTAGATTTTTGGGCTTCAAAATTGCTAGTCAAGAGTGTTTTTACCAAGAAAGAAATTCACGGAAGGAACAAATTAGTTACGTGTTTGGATATATTATGTCCAATGCTAGTGACAGATGTGGTTGCTGTGCCTGCTAAACATCATGGGTAACTTGTCCTTCACACAGCTATCTAATGTTCTTTACTTTACATGCTTAAGGATTTAATTGCATCTTTCTTGCGAGAAATCCTTAACTGAATGAATTAAAAATTTATGTACCCATCTGGTTTTGTTATAAATGTATGAAACCTGTGTGTGTAGCAAGTGTGATTCCTCCTGTTTGACATAGTAATTCTAATGTAGAAAACCCTTAAATAATAGATATGTAAAAAGCTCACACTTTATTGTTAAAGATGTGTACTTTTATTTTCCATTGTGTCTTGTTATAGCCGTATATTACCCCACCTAAAGTGAGAGTTAAGTAGTTAACTGATAATATGATCAGCATTTAATATGTGTCCTTGAAATAGTAAATAATATTCAATGTAATGCCCTCTGTCCCAATGTTCACTGTAAGCAATTTACTATCATATTTTTGATTCGAGTTAAAATTAGAAAAGCTTCGGAATAATTTAAAAATATTGGGGAAGGGAAAATTGATTTAGCGCAGAGCAGTCGGTCGCTAAATCCAATTTTCCTCCATTTTTTGGACGGGAAATTGGATGGTTAGCGACCCGACATCAGTCGCTAAATCCAATTTTTCCTCCATTTTTTTTGGAGGAAATCAAAATAGCGACCGATTTGTCGGTCGCTAATTTTTAGGCGACCGAAAATCAGTCACTAATTCTGATTTTCCTCTAAATTTTTTGCCAATTTCTTACTAATAAATCGGTCGCCGAAATCGTCGCTAAAGTTAGCGACCGATTCGTCGCTATTTTTTTTTAGCGACGTATTTATTGCGACCTCTAGCGTAGCGAACCGAAAAACGGTCGCTAATGGTGTGTTAGCCGCGAAAATCGGTCGGCCTAACCTGAGACGTCGCTGCGGCCGCGCACCGTTTTCCTTGTTTGTGTGACATGGGAAATGCATGTGTGCAACAATGTCCTAAGTGGTTTTAGGGTCATGCCTAGAATGGTGCCTAGGAGGGTGAGTCTAAGTTTGGCCAAAGGTCAATCCTATGTGAGTACAGTCAACGTCAAAGTCTTAGGTCAAAGTTCTGTGCCTACCTTAGTGTCAAGGGTACAGACCTAAGGTCGAAAGTTTGAATGACAAGCCTAGTGACTATGGTCACAAACTAAGGTAGAGGTCAAACTAAAGTCATTATGGGCTATGAAATGCATGACGTGAGCTAAAAGATGACCATGGACTACATATATGTGAATTATGAACATGTGTTAAGGTCAAGGAATATACAATGGCTAGGATCACAATGCACATATATACATGACACATGATGACGAGTCGACTATGGTCAGTCAAAAAAGGTACCTGACGCCTAAGATAAGCAGGTTGGGTCCAATTTCACCCACTTTCACGGTAAGTGATGTAATGGCCGAGTTACCCCTTATGTAACGCATCCGTAACAACGATGCACAACGGCGTGGGTGGGATAGGGACTGCCTTAGCCATGCGATACATTAAAACCAATGCAACCAAAGGTAAGTATCCCCCTTAAGGTGGTCCCGAGCATAGAAAATGCCCATATTGAGACCAAGGAGCCTAAGGCGTGACCCTATGCGGAGGGTCACATGCAAAATGCAAAAATCCAATAATCGTGATGATGGAATTACGAGACTTTCAAGTCTGTCCACTTCACCTAACGGTGGATAGGAGAGACGGAGGAACATGTTGTGCATTGGAGTATTTTTGGTCGATATTGCATGCYCGAATTTGTTGCATGTAATCCCTTCCCATGGTTGTCCAATAGTACCCCAATTTGATTATCTTCGAGGCCAGGAGCCTGACATTCATGTGGGTGCCACAAAGTCTGTCATGATCGTGCTCCGATTGTTTTGCCTGCTTGTTGAGTGATGCAAAGTAGATGGAGKCCATTGTAGTGGCGTTTGTAGTGTTTTTTACCTTGAAGTAAGTATTGTGATGCGGGTCGCCTTAGATCTCTTTGTTGCTTTATTGTTGCACTAGATGGGTATTGACTGGTTTGTAGGTAACTCTTGAAGTCGGTGTACCAAGGTTCTTCGGAATCGAGGTTGGGCACCTTATATATTTCAATAACTAGAGGAATATGAGCCATTGAACTAGGAATTCGCACCATGAATACGGGCTTTGCTAGTGCATCCACAAACTGATTGTCTTCACACCTTAGGTATGTATATTCGACTTTATCTATTTGAGATGCAATGCTTTCGAGTTAGGACTGATACAGAGCAAGGCTTTCACTTCTTACCTTCCATTGGCCTGAAACTTAGTTTATATGATGAGTCTGCAGTCACCGTATACCCTTAGTTTCTTAACATTAAGTTCAACGGCGGACTGTAATTCAAGAATACATGCTTCATACTCCGCCGAATTGTTAGTGCATCGAAGTCGAGCTTTACGATGATTAGGGTGTGCTCCTCTTGTGGTGAGTCTAGAAGTACTCCAACTCCGCATCCTCTTTGATTGGATGCACTGTCGAAGTATAATGACCAACTTTCTTCTTTGGTCATCATTAATTCTTCATTTGGAAAGCCAACGTCCTCAGGAAGAACTTCATCTGGAGAATCTGCAAGGAACTCAAAGATGATGCTACCTTTGTCGATTTTTTAACGCACGAACTTAAGGTCAAATTCGACGAGCATGACCATCCATCTTGACATCAGCCCATTGACTGCTGGCTATTCAAAGAGGTACTTTAGGGGATCTCCTTTGCATAAAATGTGTATAGTATGTGTGAGCAAGTAATGTCGGAGCTTCCTTGATGCCCATACTAAAGCCAAACATAGCTTCTCTTTATCGTGTAATGTTCCTTCTATGGAAGGAACTTCTTGCTGAGGTAGTAGYTAGCGTTCTCTTTACCATCTATTTCATGTGCGAGCATGACTCTAGCTGCGGTGTTTATTATTGTAAAGTAGAGCCGTAGTGAATGCCCAAGGCGGGTAGGAGCTAACACGAGAGGATTTGTGAGGTATTCCTTGATCCTGTCGAAAGCTCGTTTGGAATCGTCATCCAACTTCTTGGGTGCGCCTTTGATAAGTCGATAAAATATAAATTTTATATGTTAGGAGAGTTAAGCATATGAAGTTTATTTACCATTCGTGAGGACCATGACACAGCTTATTGGGGTAAATTTCAGTAAAAATAGAAGAAATGCCATTATTTGCGAATGTTCAATTTAGCAATGCTCACTATATTGGAAATATCTCGAGATATACTTATTGGATTGATGCGTTTCAAGCTGCGTTGGAAACAACATTCAAAGTGCTTCACAACAGTAGGTCACACGCCTTGTTTAGATGTCTAGAACTCACGATACAACCTCTCAAAGTGGACCCATCGATCRAGGGGCAAAACCAGTGCCCAGTGGTTCTTGTTTGCCATTGTTGTTACCATTTTGTCTTGCCCTATGGGTTCCCAGTGACCAATGGATAATCTAGCAATACTTTTATGTGTTAATTAAAATAGGAAAAAGGCCCATTATTAGTGCAAGCCCATTATGATTTGTACTTGATATTTAAGTGTATTTTATTTGTTTTAGAAAGAGGGGAGTCGCTGTTAGTGATTTGAGATGATGAAGGTATGTGTGKATGATTTTCCRAGCAAGTTAATCGCCCATATTTGTCTAATTCAGGTTATGGAGTTATGTAATTCTTTTTAAATTTCTTTATTTGCTTATAGTTTAGTTTTTCATTTTAGTGCTTTGTTTTGTCTTAATTATGTTTCAGTAGTTTAATAATCCAGGATTTGATTGAACCCTAGTATGAATTATATGTTATGATCTGATCCCAAATCCCAAAACTCCATTAGTTGATTGTTCATCTTTG
>SNQN01007364.1:7072-20104 GCA_008642245.1 Bassia scoparia | reverse complement strand
ATTGCTAAGGTGCTTATATTATTATAATAAATATTTGACTAGAAATAGTTTATTAAAATCTTGATTAGGTTCGTTAACGAAAGTTATGGTTCTCCTAATCGATTTAGACACCCTAGATAAAGTATGATCGACTTTGCAGATTTAGGACTGCTATTCTTAATGTGTAAATGTATGGACTCCATTGAAATAGCGTACGACTTGGCCATAAGATTAGGCGAGCTCTACTGTCGAAAGAAATCTTTTTACTAACTACCAGGGCGCATCTGATCGTGATAATTTTTGAACTTAATTGGGGTGTTTATGAATAATATGTTAGTTATAGTTTGGAGTTACTAATCTAGATATTTCAGTTCTTTAGCTTAACCTTCTAGTTACGTTCAACTAGCTCACAAAATCACAGCTCGAGAAACGGGTCCAAATGGCCAAGAGACCGCATTACAACACGGTCTATAGCTCAATAGGCGCTCTTAGGGTTTAGAGACCGGTTAGTATTGCGGCTCTCTTAAGGCAAAGCAAAGGACCGGTTATGATAAAAACCTCCTGGTCTCTTCTATAACATTACAACATAAGAGACCGTTTCTGACACTATAACCGGTTCTCTTAGTTTTTAAAATGATTATAGAGATACCAAAGGAGACGAATCGACAAATAACCGGTCTCTTTGGTTATTTTTAAATAAAAAAAAAACAACGCGTGAGTGGGGAATCTCCCTGCCACCTCACAAACAACTAATCAATTTAAACTCTAACCAGATGTAACCACAGCACACCCAACAACCCAATGTTCAAAAAAAATAAACTAATACATAAATACAATTTTATTGCCAACACACAATTAGCTGATAGCTGTCGCTTCTTCTTTTTGGATACCTCACAAACTCCAAAAATTAAATTGATTCAAAAATAAACGACACCACTGCTCCTCATCTTCCTCTACCTACACCAAGTGCTCTCATTCCTTCCTCTTATGCCACCCACCGCTGCGCTCTTTTCTCACTGACCCAATGACTACATAGACCACCCGACTAGGCATCCTCTTACTAGAACCTCTAGACAACTTTACCCGACCGGGCCCCTTTCCAATATTGAGTTTTTCGACAAATTCCCACAGCCACGAACGGAACTCGTTTCGCTACCTCTTAGTCCCAAAAATTGACCGTTCTATCCCTACAAGAAATAAAAAAAACGAAGAAAAATGGAGATAGAAAACGTCAATATACTCCATACTCAAAGTAGTAAATTGAGGTCAGTAAAATGCTCTAAACCGACCGTGGCAGTAGTCACCGAAAACTCATACGAGTCCCCAATATATCATAAATCTCAATACATAAACCCGAAAAAGAGAAAGCCTAAGCAAGTCATTCATAAAAAAAGGAAATACAAATTAATATCTAAAAGAAAACCAACTAGAAACGATCTAATAATCCCTCAATCGGAAAAAACACTTTCAGAGACAGAAAATATTCGCAGCACCGCACATCGTGCTAACGACGATTCAACGCAAGATGTCCACTATAATTAAAAATCTCCATGAAGAATAGCTTATACTGGAAAAAACATGGCATCAGCCATTGGAGTACATTCAATGATAACTTCTAGCCTAAATATAAATGTTAAACCTTTGTTCAATAAAAGATAGACATCCCATTATAATAGATTACACCAAAGAAAAAAGAAACTCTATCTTCCCCTCCCAGAAAGATGAGTCCATCAAACGATCGACTTTTCCATAGTCCAACACCTCAACAAAAAAAAAACGATAGTAAGTCTGCATCGAAAACTAACCATCTAATAGTATTGGATATCCAAAATATAGATCCTAAAAACCCCAGCCCAACCCAATTGCACAGCCCTATATGCTTAGAGTTGGTCCGAATACTGTCGAAATTAGTCATTTCTCATTCAGAATATGTGACGAAAAAAAAACTCTGGAAAGAGAATTCGACGCCGGAATAAGTCACCACGAGCAGATGTCCATCTTTTTAGGCCGAAAAAAACGAGGCGTCAAATAAACTCTGCCAAAAAATGTAATACCCTTGGGCCTCAGTCTAAGACCATAATGATTCCAATAGCAAGATGGGCCAAATGAGCCATACGATCGAAACTTTTGAATGCCCGTCAAAGAAAAACAAGCGAGAAAACGTCGAAAACACTTCCGAGGAGGCAGTATGATTAGAGTTTTTGGTCCGAAACTGTCGGGCATAGTCATTTCTCAGTCCTTGAAAGTCTGTCTGCCGCAAAATAAATTCTGGACTCTTAAATTACCAGCCGAGATGTCACCGAGAAATAGAGACATTTTTGGCCGAAAATAAAATACATCCGACGGAAAATAGAACTTACTTGCCCCAAAATTGTCGACCCCTGGGTTATCACCATTAATAATGACCATATAATCGCCTCAAGAAGGATTGGACACCCAAATGATCCAATACGATGAACTTTGCAGAACTACCCGCGACAAAGAAAAAAACGAAGAAAACGGTCGAAAACACTCGAGGACGCAGTATAACTTAGTAACATGTTGGTCCGAAACATACAAAGAAAGAACATTCAGCATACACAATTAACAAACTCAAATGCTCCTTCAAAATTGTGACTAAAAACCAATTTGCGTCAGACACCATTCCCCGAGCCGGGGTCACACGAATGTCATTTGTTCGCCGAAAGAAAAACGTGAAGTTATAACATCATCAAAATGAGGCTCCGGGACAATTTTCATCAAAACTTGCAAAATTTGTATCTTTGGTTTATGACCACTATAAATGATTCCAAGAAAAAGATTTGGGTTCCAAATGAGTCCATACGACGACTTTTGAGTCCCTGTCAAAAAAAAACGAAAAACGCCGAAACACTCGTAGGAGCAGATTGCTATAGGTTTGGGTCCGAAACTTTCGGAATAGTCATTTTTCATGTCCTAGCATGTGACGGAAATCAGGACAAATTCAAAGCCGCGTCACTGAGATGTCATTTTGGCGAAAAAACGTTTATACTTGCCCTAAATTGTTCCTGGTTCATATGACCAGAATAATGATTCCAAGAAAGATTTTGGGTACCAAATGAAGTCCATGACGACGGACTTTTGAGTGCCCGTCAAAGAAAAAACGAGAAAAACGATCGAACAACCAGTTGGAAGGCAGTATGCTTAAGTTTGGGTCCGAAACACGTCGAATAGCATTTCTTCAGTCCTAGAATGTGTAACGACAGAGAAAACCTGGAACCCAAATATTCGAGTACCGGAAGTCACCCGATTTGACCGTGCGTCAATAATTAAATTGGCAAGAGGAAAACGTGGAGAGGAATATAAACTTAGCACATAAACCTTTGGTAAACCTGGGTTCATAATCATCTACAGGGATATAATGATTCCAAGAAAAGAAAATTGGGGGATCCAAAGAAGTCCCCGACCATAAACCTTAAATGAACTTTGAGATCCCCCGTACAAAGAAAAATCCGAACAGAGAGAAACATCGAAATCCACTCTCTAGGAGTCAAACGCCTAATAGAAATAGAGTTTTTGGTCTCGAAACTGGTCAACCCAGCATAGTACATTTCTCATGTCCTTGAAGTAGTGTACGGAAACCAAATTCTGTATCTAGAAAATACGCCCACAGACCGGACAGATCACCAGATGGGGTAATAGTCATTATCACTCCATTCGCCGAAAAACGATTGAGTTAGAATACAATCATCAAAAAATGAAATCCCGGGTCTCCGGACAATTGTCATAAAAACTTGCCAATAATGTGTTCTGTTGGATTTATTGAGAACCGTATAATATTCCAAGAAAGATTTGGGAGCCTAAAAGAGTCCATACGACGAAGACTTTTCGTGAAGTGGGGTGCCCGATCAAAAGAAAAAAACGAAAGAAAAAACAGTCGAAGTAACACTGCTAGGAAGGCAGTATGCTTAGAATTGGTACCGAAAAAACTTTACGGAGAATAAGTGCAAATTTCTCAATGTCAAACCACCATGAGTCAGTTTGAACATTGAAAAACAAGAAAATGTGACGGATATCGTGTCAGGACAAAAATCAGAAGCCGCGTCACTCTGAGATGTCTATTTTTTGCCCGAAAAAAAACGATGTTATACTTGACCCACGCTAAATTTGTTCCTATAGGTCAATCATATAATGAACACCATACTTGATAATGATTCCAAGAAAGATTTGTAGAAATGCCCAAATTGAGACCATCTACGACGAGACTTTTGAAGTCCACATCATAGAAAAATAACGAAATAGAAAAAACAGAATAGCGGGAAAACACCAGTTAGAGGCAGGATTCATCGCCCTTAAAAGTAGGTTGGGGTCACGAAAACATGTCTTGAAACGCTAGTATCAATTTCTCAAACCGACCGAATAGCATGTATAGACATCTACCGTGTTCTCTTAGTGTTTTGATAGACGGAAATTCTGGACAAATTCGAGCCGGTCACCGAAGATTCACTTTTGCCGAAACATACGTGAGTAACATCGATCAAAAAATGAGGTCGCACCGAGACAAATTTTCATAAAAACTTGCCAAAGCATTTGTACTTTGGTTTGATATGACCATTATATGATTCCAAGAAAGATTAGGGTCCAAATGAGTCACTGATACGACGAGGACTGTTCCTGAGAGTGACCCGTCAAAAGAAAATAAAACGAGAAAACTGTCGAAAACACTCGTAGGCATGCCCGGCAGTATGTGCCTAGATTTTGGCCTTGCCCGAACTACTTTCAGAGAATAGGTCATATTGTCTCATTTAGTCCTAGGGAAACGTGTATAAAAGATGCACATCTCTGTGACCATCTCAGGCCAAGCCGCATGTCAGCTAGAATGTCATTTTTTGCCAAAAAACGTGTGGGTGTGATACATTGCCTAAAATTTCGCACCAACTGAGAGATGTACCTTGGATTCATCAGTAATACCAATAATGATTTATCCAGATGATAAGAAAGGAAAATTGAGGGCACAAAATGAATCCTATAATACGACGAAACTTTTGGGTGATAGATACTGACCAGTAAATCGATAATCCGTCCGCAATGAAATAAAAAACACCGAGGACATATATGCGATCGACCACAAACACTCGTAGGATCCGATCGGCCGTTTGGGTGCCTTGTTTGGACCAGTTTTGATTGCTTAGGAGTTGGTCTGAAACTTCGGGATTTAGTCACTTCATCATGTTCTAAAGTGTGAGTGACACCCATGAAAATTCTGGACAAATGTGCGGAAGGCGACGGATGAGCAGAATCAAGGCCAGAGGAGAGCAGAAGATGTCATGTGTTATGGAGATGCGCGAAAAAAAGCGGCTGGGTGTAATATACAGCTACTTGCGAGAATGAGGTCTACCCCGGAATAGAATTTTACATAGTGAAAGAACATTGCCAAAATTTTGTACTGTAGGAAGGTTCCTGACGAAGAAGATGAAGCAGGTAATAACTGATTCCTAGTATTAGAAAGTAATTTGGGCCTGGTCCAAAGATGGAAGCCATAAAATGGACACTTTTGAAAGAGTCCCACGTCAAAGAGAAAGAAAAAGAGAGGCCCGAAAAGAGTCTAGTAAAAAAAGCTCCCGTATGGTGAATGGGCGCCAGTAATGGCATGATAGGGTTGTAGTCCGCAAAACTGATACAGGATATTATTTCAGTTTCCCATTTACCATCAGTAATTTGTGTACGAAAATTTGCGGCACAATGGCTAAAACCCCATCTGTCCAACCGAAATAAAAAAGAATGTTCATATATTTGGCCGAAGTTAAAAGCATATACCCCGAGAGGGTTCCATAGCTTGCGCATTAAATTTTTACTACTTTGGTTCATTGTTCATGACCATTAAAGATGATTCCCAGAAAGTCACATACGATTTGGTAGGTGCCAAATATGCAGAGCCATACGACAAACTTTAGGAGTTCCACTGTACAAAGAAAAAGACTGAAAACAAACTCGTGCTGAACACTTGTAGAGAGCAGTTTTTTCTTTAGTTGACTTTGATAGAGTTTGGTCCGAAAATTGTCGAAATCAGTCATTCTCATGCCTAAGAAGTATGACGGAAATTCAGACAAATTCGTAGCCGGTCACCGAGATGTCATTTATTGGCCGAACAACGTGGTGATACTTGCCTAAACCTTGGTGCTGACCTTGCGTCGTTTCAGATATGGCCACCACATTTAACTATAATATTCAAGAAAAGGATATATGGTCCAAAGGATGAGAGATCCCACCTGCACGTAGCGGTACTTTTGAGTCCTTTCCCGTCAAAGAAAGTAAAAATAACATGACGCACCAGGATACCGTTCGACTAACTACTAGATCTGTAAAAGCAAGTGGAATTGACTCTCCTTGGGGTTCTTTCATTACCACCACATACCTGTTCGGCAGTCTATTCACTTTTCTTCAAAATAAACCTGTGTGCCCTCGAATTAATGTCCCCATTTTTTTTAGTAGTTGACGGATATGAATATCTGTTTGACACCCAATAATCGATGCTCTGCAGGTCACTCGACCTTTAGATTCATTGTTCCGTTTGGGCCCCGAAAAAAAACGTTCCTGGGTATAAATACTATATAGTCCACAAATTTATTACCTTGCCTAGCCTCAACCTGAAGATGACACATAATTGATAACAACTGCATTTAACTAAAAAGGAATAGATTTACCTTGGCCCCGCCCCAAAATGAGATCCATATGATGAACTCTTAAAGTTACAATACTCCGCTTGTCAAAGAAAAGAGAACATAGAAAATCGTATCTATAACAACTCGTAGCAGTTATGCTTAGATAGTTTCGAGTCTACCCTCCGATAATCAGGTCTAGGCTCATAGTCATTTCTCATGTCCTTGAAGTTGTGACGGAAATTCCTGGAGTCAAAATTCGAGCCACGATCACCGACGATGTCAATTTTTGGGCCGAGTAGAAAAAACGCTGATGCTCAGTCATCACTTTACTCTCATTCATACATAATTATTGAAAAGGCTCTGCCCCGATATTGAATTTTCCATGCAAACCCATGTGACCAAAGCCCTACAAACTGGGTTCATCGATGACCAGCTGTAATGATTCACTCCATAGACATAAGAAATTTTTGTTGGTTTGCTTAGACCAATAATGGACGTATCCATAATCGACGGATGCTTTGACGATCCCTGTCATAAAAGAATATAAACGTGTAAGAAAAACGTCGAAAACACTCGTTAGGAGGCAGCATGCTTAGATTTGAGGGTCCAAAAACTATCAGAATAGTCATTTCTCATTCCTAGAAAGTTGGACGAAATTCTGGACAAATTCGATAAGCGGGTCTAACGGGACGATGTCATTTTTTTCGAAAAAACGTAGTTATATACATCATCAAAATGATCCTACCGACAATCCTTATAAAACTGCACTAAATTGATTGGTTTATATGACCATATTAAATTATTCCAAAGAAAATTTGGGGTCCAAATGAGTCCATACACGGACTTTTGAGTGCGTCAAAAAAACGAGAAAAACGGCCCGAAAACACTCGTAGGAGGCAAGTATTGTTAGAGTTTGGTACCGAATGACGTGTTACCCGCTGCAGAGAAGCTTAGGCTAGCCGATCAGTCATTCTCCACTATGACTACCAACCTAGAGAGTTTAAGGTTTTCGCGTACAGGAAATTCTGAAGAGCAAATCGGTCTCTTAAAACTGGTGCCTAATCCATTTTTTGTAGTAGTGATATTAGTTTCCAATTCTCCTTTCTTTGTGGCTTGCTCTACTAATTATAATTCATAGCGACTAATAATTGACTAAATTACCCTACTACATACATAGTTAGGAAGTTTTGTTAGATATAATATTACCTTTTTTAGGTGCACGACACACCTTTCTAATTTTGGCGCCATTGCCGAGGAAGGTATCATATTAATTTTTGGTTTGCTTAGAATTGTAATTAGTTCGTGTTTGTGTATATTTAATTCATTTCTTTTAACTAGTGTGTCAAATTCTTGTGCACGATTCATTCTTCATGGATTTAAATCAATATGATTGAGATTARAATCATGATTATTATTATGGAGGTTAGTAGAGTTCTTTAAATTATTATGTTTCGAATTATGATGCATCTTATTATAATAATTTTCCTAATTTTTGCATGAATTCATATGAATCTTCTCATATTCCCTATGGTGAGTACAATTATAATCCTCCTCCCCAATATGGTTTTGCAAGATTTTCTTATTCTCAAGAACCTAAGTCTTCTTAGTTTTCAAGAGAATTTTGAAAATGCAAATGGTGTGTCAATTGATGCGTCTTTTGATAATAATTATGACCCCTCCTCCCAAGTCGACTATGAAAGTAATTATCAATCTGAATCGGAGTCATCTATGTCAAACTTAGAGCTTACTCTTTTGAACTTTATGAATAGTCAAAATGAGCAAGATGAGCAAGAGACACATTTGTTGCTATTAGTTAAGGAGACAAGAAATTTACAAAGTGTAATAAACTCTTTACAACAAGTGGTAAATAATTCTTTGATGTATGGTCGTAATGAAATAAGATATGAGGATGAGGATAGTGATGTAGAGGGGGCTTGTAATGTCAATATAGAGGGAGGAAGTTGTGAGACTGAAGAGTCCATTGTGGAAGATGTTTATGAGGTTMTGAGTGTGAAAGTAAGTGAGTCTTTAGTGCCCAAGARGTTTGTTTTTTAGTCTCGTATCCTTTTCTAAAAAAAACTTGACCTTATTCACTCTTCTCTACCCCTACATCTCCAATCTTTTCTTCTTTTATCACCATTAATTCATGATGATTTTGTGAACAAGGTTACTCATTTTGATTTTGTTGAAGTAAATATGTCTTTTGTTCTTCCAAATGAGGTAAATAAGGGTTCTTTTAATTTTTCTCCTTATTTATCTTTTTTTTTTACTAGTTTTTCTTTTTGTAAATATCTTAGAGTCTTTAATGTCTTGTATATTCTTATTATAATAATCTCTAATATATTTTTTTGTGAGAAGCATGCATATGCATTTGACAAGCTCTAAGGGATTTGATGACTGACTCTATTGAATAGATTGAAATTTTCTAAAAATTTCGCTTTTTCTTTTTCTATTTCTATACTAAGTCTTTGCATTGTAGGTTACCTCATGGAACATTTTTTCCTCCCATTTTTTAAATTCATTTTATTATTTTTTTTTGTAGTTGTTGTTGCATATAGGAGTTTTAGGAGAGCAACAACATGGACAAGGGTCATACCTTGTTAGAGACGGCCCAACAATATGCTTAGGGGATGGTGCATTCTATTCACATACCTCCTACCGTCCCATATGGAATTATTTTGTGCGAAATTTACAATAAACTTCTCCTATTGCTGTTAGGTATTATTTTGAGTCATAGTGTCAGTTTCAAGTTTAATGAATTTCCATCCTGACTTCTATACAAGTGATTTTRGAAAATAAAACAATTTTTCTGTTTTTCATATGTTAAATGCCATTGGATGAGTAACTCGATATGGTGACAGAAAATCCTTTTGATTGTAATGGTTTGTGGTAAGATGGTTTGTTTCATCTTGTGCGATAAGTACTTATTGGAGGCTACAACCTCGTAAGTCTCATCTCATCATTCCTCCTTCTTGATCGCCCTTATTTCTCTAATTAGATTATGGGGTTATATTATTCTTTTTTTTTTTAATTTCTTTGTTTGTTTATGGTTTAGTTTATCATTTTAGTTATTTGTTTTGTCTAAATTATGTTTCAGTAGTTTAATTATCTAGAATTTGATTAGACCCTAATATGAATTATATGTTATGATATGATCCCAAATCCCAAATTTCAATTAGTTGATTGTTCATTTTGATTAGGGTTGGTATTTTTATCAGTGAAGGTTCTAAAGCACTCAAGAGGCGGGGGGGTGGGGGGGGGGGGGGMGGTTGAATTGAGTGTGTCATACTCTTACTATTTTTTTCATTATTTTCAGTTATGTGAGGAACCTATTGGGCTGGTTCCAGTATGCAGTAGAATGTAAAGCAAAGTAATAAAGTACAAAAGATTTAACGAGGTTCAATCAGCTATGGCCTATGTCCTCTTACCCTATGCTCTTTTATTAATCTACTTAGAAAAATAAAGCACACACACCCTCTTGTTTTCCCACTCTGGGAACCAGTGCACCCCACACTCTATTCCAAGTGTGCACTCAACTTACACTCATAAGCCCCTGGTGTTTGAACTCATAAACACTCACCTACCCTCCAACCCCTCTGTTGAAAGCTTTGACAATGTCCATTTCTCTTCTTTTATTTCACTTCTTAAAACCTAATAAGAGAATATGATTAAGCCCTAAGCGTGCTCATATATATGACTTGATGAAAGGCTTTTGTGCTTAAGTGTGTCTAACTCTCAAAATACTCTTTTTCAATTGCGGAGACACAAAGTACACACAGAATATCGACGAGTATGTGAGTATATGTAGGATTTGGATACATAAACTAGTTTCCTAAAATCACACAAACTTAATGAACAAGTAATTATGTGTCTTTAGGAATGTATATATACCTTATTCGGTTTTATCACGAGAATAAAACCAAATAAGATAAAAAATTCCTAGAATTATGGTATTAAAAATATATTCACCTATTTATCCAGCTGCTAGAATATTTTATAAAACAGATCTTGAAGAAATATTTTACGAAATCTTTCTCAAAACAAGCAGCCAAGATATTCCACGTAGTGAACCTGTTACRTCAACCTGGTTCCCTACTTTGAGTATGTTATAAATTTTGTTCCAAACTTTGTACCATAATTCACAAAATAACTCAACACACTTATAAGCACTTACATCACCGAAACATACATGTCCTACTATGGAGCACATTACATAAAAAACCTAAATAAGAATTAAGGTATAAAATTTATTTTCTTCATGAAATCTTCAAGACTTGAGGCTTCCTTGATTATCTTCAATAATGAACCGTGCTTCTTTCTTCGAATATCTTCGAAAGACCACCATGCTCCAAGTCTTGGAGTCAACTCAATTACTGTACATGTAACATGGTTATGGCATAATAAAGAGTACGCGACTATTTTCCATTATAACATTCGAGGGAACAYTTCCTACTAGTTCCCCWCCAGTACATGGAACTTTACACTTCCAACTATTCCCTGCACATAGACAASTTAGTTTAATAGATAACACATAAGAGTAATAAGTAGTCTTAGGAAACAACATACTAATTACAACTGTTTCCCCACCAGCTATATTCACACTTATAATGTCTTATTTCTAGTTTAGTGTTTTTGTCAGACATCATTCAAAACCTATGGGAATCAACAAATTACCTTGTTTTGATGATGACAAACTAATTGAAGTTACTTGCAACCAACAAGCAAGAAWCAGAACACCTCGATTAATTTCTCAAAGGTTTTGAGCACTACCAGTAGACTCAAGACTCAAATGAACAAGTTAGTTAAGATATATAACTGGTTCCTACAAGAAGGATTTTATTTTTTAAAAAAAAAAAACTGACTCCCCAAATTTTTTGAACTAACTCAATCTAAACTAGCTGACCTTAGGCTTCAACTACGTACATTACTTCTCCCTTTTGGCATCATTAAAAAGTACTTTCAAGTAACATTTTAGTGCACAAATTGTTAAATGTGCTCATCCATACAGTGGCATTAACCACCATTCAAGTATCATGCTACAAGAAAATATTAGTCAAGGCAAATTATACCATAGGAAAAGTTAATAGTCCATACAAGGCAGCAAAGTTCAACAAAAAGAACCCATATCCACATAGAAAGAATGTTCGTGGATATGGTGAGAGTTATACAGACCAACAGATTCACTTATTTTAAATTAGAAATAGAGGGGAGGGGAAACAGGAGAAGAAAACAACATCACTCCTCTATATCATACTCTTCCTCCTCTTCCTTGTCATGCTTAACATCTTCATCTTCGGGTTAATCATCCTCATCATCTGMTTTCTCTTCAGATACCATACCTCGGTGTACCATACCTRGGTGGAGATTGTTGAACCGTTCCCTATGATTCTCCTTCACATCTTCAAAAGGCTTATWACAATATCCACATACTACGTGTATATTGAATTGAGCAAACCCCTGGCTGAGGATGATCGATCRTTCCCCCTATTTGSGTACAAACCATCCAATCTTTTCGTTTGAGACTCGGTTTGCTCAGAATGTGTAAGATCTTCAACAAATTGTTGTTGCGTAACAGTTTCTAAATTAAGAAGATCATCGAGTGGGTTTTCTATATTTTCATCGTGTAGATCTCCGTTGAGTTACCATCCTCTTGATTGCCCGACCTTCGTGTAGATCTCTTAGGCGCCGTGGTTAAGAAGCAATTATGGTTTTGCAAACTTCTCTCCCACTATGGTCGCCAAAAAACCTGTTGAAGTGATTTTACACATCACCAACAAGTCAACCACCCACTATTGTTTTTAGTTCGATAGGGGGCTGCCCCTCTAGTTACTGATTATATTGATAACCTCGCTAACTTAAAATGGCTCTAGTCGATCAGAGTTAATGAAGAAGAATGGGACAGAATGGAAGATCAACTTGTTAGGAATAATGTTGTAAGCTTAAAACAAACAAAAATGAAAAGTGAACAACACCAATCCATTTATCAAAGGGATAAGTATCAGGGACTACTATTGTATTCAAGGAAGGAGTGATTACCTCCGTGATTAAACAATGGGATTGAAATCGGAACAAACTTACTGCTCCATGAGTATGATGGAACTATTGCTATTGGCTAAACAAACTAAATTGGCTACTGAGCTCAAGTGGCCTTAAAGGAAACTAATGGGAAGTAAGAAGCATTGGATTGATGTTTGTTGTTTCGGGTTGTGGTTTGTTCACTTCTGTTGGCGTTTCTTTCCTATTTAATACGCCCTTCAAAGGGGTGTAGATCGTGGGTGGAAGTTATATAACTTTCTCTTCCGTCGATTTAATTTCAAACATCTAGTCATTTCCCTTTTAAGGATCTTAACTGTCGCCTGATCTCCAATGGGCCTGCCTTGAGCTATTCTCTGATTGGTCATCGTTACGACAATTATTCCTTCTATACTATCTG
>SNQN01007363.1:10065-33755 GCA_008642245.1 Bassia scoparia | reverse complement strand
CAATTTTTCCTAAAAATTATAATATATGAAGTAATAAAAAAAAATATTTAATTGATTACAGCACAAATTTAATTATGTTGTCAAGCATTCACAATTTAATTATTTCTCTAATAAATATTACTCCATTCGTTTTTTTAGTGGTTTCATCTTGACTTTTATACTATTCACTGACTCTACTAGTCATATGGGATCTTTTTGATTTGTCTATTTTATATTTTTCAAAAATATAATTTTTACTACTCCGTATAAATTTTGTAATCATACAATTAGAGATAATTGATATGTGCATTTTCCTCATAGAGATGTTTCCTATTGAGATGTACATATTGATTTATTCCATTTCGGAACATGCTTTCACTATATTTCTCTTACTTTCTCCAAAAAAAAATACTATTTTTTGCTCTAATCTACTTCTTTCACTATACCCTTATTCTCTCTCCAATCTAATTTTCTTAATTTCCACCCTAAACAGTAAATGCACACATCAATACTATATGGAGGAAGTATKTTGATTGATCTGTCTCGGCAAGTGTGAAAATAGAAGTGAAACCTCTAATAAAAAACGAAGGYAGTACAATTTTCAATAGCTACTAATATTTCGCACTAATTGACAGACACTCATTTTTCGCTACTAATTGACAYTTCCGCTAACTACATCTACCATTAGTTTCACTAAATAAGCCCATAGTTAAAACTCTAAACTCTTTCCTAAGTTGTCCAAGTTTAACCTAAGTCCTTCAAGATTTGAGCTGTGAGATAAATTTTGTAGTCCACCAAAAATGATGTCATCAATTATTGTTAAGTCTCTAAAACTTGTCCAAGTTTATCACTTTAGCATAAAACTCTTAGACTCAAATATATGTCATAATATTTCTACTTTTTTTAATCTCTTTACATTATTATATGGAAGAAACATATTTAAATTGGGGGCATTTCCAAGTCTTAAGTTGAGTCTTGAAATTCAAGACTCGACTTGAGATTTGGCTAAGACTTCAGAAGAAAATGGGGAATTTAAGTCTTAAAATTAAGATATAAAAGTGATTCATCCCAATCTAAGCTAAACTTGCTCTAAAAAACAATATGGGGTAAAGGGAAATATGATATGGACTTACAGCAATTGCTAAAGCGTCCGTAAGATCTCGCTCGTGAGCTGAATTTTTCAATGATGGAACACAAGCTCATCATAATAGCCATGCCTGGATACCCTTTGTCATTTCCATGTGAGTGATCTATCAAACAAGAAAGAACCATATTTGAAGTTTGAAACTACAACAGATGCTTTGTAATACACACAGAAGGGTAGCTGCAAGACACAAAGCCAAGCAAATTCTATTATGCTTGAGACAAATAATATAGAAATAATTAATGTCCGAAAATGGTCATAGTTTAGTTCATCGATCTAAATAGCTTGAGAGAACTATCATTAAACATTAAACCAAGATGATGTACAAAAAAATTGCATCTTGTTAAATCTATAGCCCAAAAACTCTGTAACCAGATAAGAGCTAATTAGAAGAGATTGATATTTTTCACAATTTTTACAGATAGAAGCTAGAGCTATCCAGGTTAAACGTTATCCAGAGAGACAAATGTTTTCTGGACCACATACATAAAAAATTAACGCAGAACTTGGTCTGCTGAACAAATCTCAGAAATAGATAGTTCAGCTAATTTTTATATATGAACATAAGGCAACATGACAGATTCACTTATCTTATGTTTAAGGCACATATAGTCTTCCTTTTTACTTCTGTTTTTACACTTTGATACCAAAATTGTGACGGAAATCATCTAAGCAATATTCCACAAATAACGATAGAGCATTCTGAAATTGTAAGCTGTATAGGCTTCACTGCCTTTATTCATCATTAACGCGTTTCCAATCTCCGTTGACACGTAAGAGTTAAAATAATAGCCAATCAGAGTTTACAAATTTAGAAAGTAGAAATGTACTATATGACATCTCAGATGTTTGTACCTAGAACTCTTTTTTTTTTTTTTTTTTTTGTAAGGATTGTACCTAGAATTTTTTACACTCCTTTCCCCTAATGGCCCTACACGGAAAATGCAGGCTGCAGTACAGTTTGGTCAATCATTAACCATGTTCTATAGTATCATCATATTTATTTTTAACACTGTGAAAGTTGAACAGCATATAACTACAAAATGCATAGTAAAAAAAATAATGTGGAACAAGATCCAGCATATATTAGAAAATAGCCGTGGTACTTTCAATTTCCATACATCATATATTAAGTAGCAACTACCGGAACTCTTTTTGATGTTGGAGTTCATCATCGTTACAAGTACAACTTCCATCCATGGCTGTGTATAACAGCACAGCACTACGCATTTGATATGCCTGCAAAAAATAGGTTTTAGTTTAAAACAGAAATTTCGCGAGAGAGAACAGATTCTACACAAGTTCAGAAATAAACATGAAAGTTGGAGGCAGCACTCATGAACACAGTATTATCAATAACTGTACTATCAGCTTCAATCATCATGTTATGGTAAGTGCCTAAGTGGTAACTAATTCAGACCCTCAAAACTGAGAAATTTTGAAACTTAAATAGAGAAGCTGTCGAACCAACGCTGATCAACTATAAAACCAACTGCTGTTGACCTATTGTACTTACAAAATGGGTAAACTTTGGCTTATCAATTTTGTATTAGTTGCTGTGGTTCTTTCCTGGTGGGTGTGCCTTCCTAGAAGGGATTCCCTCCAGTTTGAACTTTAGGTGTATGGTTTCTGCTCTTCAATGAATTTCTTACTCACCAAAAAAAAAAAACAAAAAATGGAACTTAGATGTGACTTAGATGTAAAACAAAAAAATGGAACTTAGATGAATTGGGGTACAAATTACCTTCATGAACAGGGGACCACAATCAGAACTTTAGGTGGTTTGTTGGGTATGGTTTAGGGCTTGGCGAAGATACACACGAACCATCAGCAGAAAGCACATACATTCCTCTGCGAGATTCTTTCCTTTTGGACTCCTACTCACAGGTAAAGCTGAATGATCAGAAGCAACATACAGAGCTCAGCAGCAGTTATTAACCACAAAGAATAGAAAGCCTAATCCCAGAAAACAATATAAGCCAACAAACCAACTGACCAATTGAACATTAATTAACGCATACAAAAAAAAATGCCTCAGAAGCATGATCAAAGATAAAGCTTTCCCATTCAAACTATAACAACCAAGTCCAAACCTTGTATCAGATAAACCATAAATACGAGAAGCAAGCAATGATATCCAAGAGGCCAAAACAATTACTCCACTATGACAAAACCACTCATTTGATCATACAACACACAAAACAGTAGAATCTAATCACCAAAATCCATCAATCACATACCTCACATCACAAAATCCCACAAATTCATTAATAAACATAAGAAACAAGATTCCCAAAAACAAGAGAGAAATTAATACCAGAAGTGACATAATGATGAGTTGCTGAGATTTAGGAATGGTCATCATGACTTTGGGGTGTTCTACCACAGTTGCACCACAACGCCAAGATGATACTGACGACAAAGTTCATGTGAGCAATGCTTTTGGGGGATTTGCAACAGGCTTGCTTTCGAGGTATGCTTGGGTTGTTGTGGAGCTCATTTTCAAGCCAACTAATGGTGCTACCGTTCCCACTGATGCAAACGCCATTGAAAAGTTGTTAGATTTTAGTTGAGTACTGTATTTTTCTGCTGCAAAATGCCACTGAAAAATTGTTCATTGAATGATAAAATATACAGTAGTAGAGGAATAAAACAAGAACAAAGGATCGTTGAAACTTACGGTCCGTAAATTATGCAGTGTAAGAAGTATACTGTAAACGTCGGATTGAAATTAATTCGACAAAACGATGAGATAGTATTAAGGAGATTGAAGATCAATTACAATCCGAGTACAAGGGTTCTGATTTCTGAGGAGAAACTTTGGAAAATTGAATCGTTTATTTTTCATTTAATAAATCCGCAAATTAATCAAATACTCCTTTGTCTTATATTACTTGCTACATTATATTTTTTACAAATGTCAAAAAATACAGCAAATCCCACAAAATAGTACACTAAAAGTAGGTGATTTAGGGTAGTAATTGAGGAGGAAGTATACATATATCACGCACTTGGGATAAGAATGCCCAATCACTCAATATAATATAGTATTTTGTTATTTGAAAAAGATAAAGTAATTCAAAAAGAAAGTGGGGTAAAAGCCTTGGGTAAAATTTTTTCTTGTGGGCCCTTACAACCAAATGTAGTTATCGTGGCTTACTTTCCCAATTGTTGTCTTCTTTAGTTTCATGCTCTTATCTCCGGCGACTTTAAACTTAATCGGTGGTTGCAAATGCATGATTTGATGCAAATTGATGTTCTTGAAATCGCATTTTTCTGCTAATTAAAGTGTGCGATTCCATTTTCATATGCGTTTTGTGGTTTTTTTTTATATTTATTAGTTTAATTTATGGAGTCCGGTGAAGCAGCGGCAGCTTGCGTATCGGATCCGTTTGAGGCACTAATGTCAGAGGTAACCCCATGTCATCTTAAAATCGTGTTCAACATTGATTGTTTCTCTTCTGATGTCGAATGTTTTCATGTTGATTTTTGTTGCTTGTATTCTTATGTTGAATGTTAAGTTTTTTAAGCAAGTTGTTGGTATTGTGGTGCTATCCTATACTTAAGTTCTTCGAAATGTTGATTTATTGTTGATTTATTGATCGAAATGTTGGTATTGCGGTGCTATCCTATACTTAAGCTAGCAATCTGTAAATGTTGATTTATTGTTGTATGTTCATCGATGTAGAATCCTTAAAGTTGTTCGATTCTTGTTTTTTGTGTGATTGATTTTGAGTTATATGCACCTCCCAAAATTTGTTGCAAATTTGTTGGATTACACCCACAGTTTGTTGTTGCATATATTAAATTTTAGGGAGGATCACAGATGGGTAGAATTAGTTGTTGATACTGTTGTTGTCCTGATTTTTGATAAATTTTCAGCATACAAAATTCATTACTGCTTCATCCATCACACCTCGACATCATTCATGTGTTGATTTGAACTGTCCTAGTGCTGATACTGAATTGGACAGTGGGGAGGCAGATGTTGTAGAGGTTGTAGAGGAGGAGCAAGTATTCTCGGAGGATGTCAACTATCGTACTCCCAGATGTTAGAGGCCATGAATCGGTAAGCAATGTGTTGGGTACTGTTGATGCTCCTTGTTTTGGATGACCTTGAGAGTATTCGATGCTGTTGAAGTATTTTAGATTATGGTCAACAGCAGGGGTTGTCGCACTGTAAAGTGCTTCTGAATTGTTTGTGTGAAGGAGTTATCACGGGGGGAGAAGCGTAAGTCTTTGACCTTAAGTGTACCGTTGGGCTCGCAAGACCGCGTAGGAGGGGTAATGGCGAAGAGAGTTAAACTGCATTCTGTCATTGGCAAGTGGTGTTAAGGTTGCGTTTCGAGCATCGAAGAGTAGTTTTGCCCAGTTATGTTACGTTGCAGCCGTGATAGATGGTTATGGTATTCGTTGTTTTGAACCGTGGCCATTCTCCTGTTCCTATCCGAAGCTCTGGTTATAGTGAGTAGTACAGACAGTGATGCACACTCCTAATTGTAGAGAGAGTGTTATAGTTGATAAAGGCCGCTTGGCATCTGGTATTGAACCTTCGTAGTAGGCTCTTGGCAATTGAGAGGATGAGTAGAAAACCTTGGATTTACGAGGGGACTGCGGAATTTTGTAGCTAAGGAGAGGAAATTAAGATGTGACATGGAGGGAGGTGATGCGGACGGCTTTGGTTAACTTTTCAAGAATGGCATGATCTGCATAAACAATTTTATCATTCAGAGAGGGTTGAATCGTATCTGATAGACTAAAGTATTTAATGGGGGTGGATTGCAAGGAGTCGGAGAAGCATCCTTTGAGTTTTGCGACGTAGGTTATGTTTTTGACAGCACGTATACTAACAAATAAGTCAAGTTCCGTTTGCCTATATTTGTCAGGTGTCATCATTCATGGGCAGACATTTGTCTTGTGTGTGCGCTACTGTCACCGAGAAGTTGAGAGTTTGAGGGTTGTTTACTCTTGGCTGAAGAATGAATGGAATCCTCCTAAAGCCATATTACGATCAATGTTGCGGCAGAGGAAAGCTGTTAGCGACAGGTGATGCTTATATCAGGCCATCGATGGCTGCCGTGGCACATAATGAGAAGTTTTAGGGAGGAAACTTGAGCTTACACAAACTTCAAGAGTTACAAAAAGCTTCTAATAGGCTGCCTATATGAGGTTTTAGCCTGAAGAGTTGAAGAGCGATGATCTGCAGCATTTTGCAATTAAGCTTGGGCAATGATATGCATAGAGTATTTTTATTTGTTTCAGCTTTATTCTCGTGATTTATTTGATAGCTTTATGTGTAAGCATGTCTAGACTGTTCATAGCATAATTAATCTTGAATTTGTTGTATTAGTTAAACGATCTTTCATATTTTACAGTGTTTGTTAGTTTATTTTGATATTGATTTGTTTACATTTTCTAAATGTGTTTCTAATTATTTTAGTGCTATCCACACATTTATTGTCATATAGTTTTACTTCAGTTGTGTTATGTTTGTTACCCTTATACTATTACAGTACGCAATACAACGTACAGTTAGCATTTATAAGTATACATGTAATGTCGAAGGACATTGTTTTTTTCAGTATAATATGCTCTTCTGTATTTCGTTTCTATGCGTTTTCACATTGTCCTGTGTGGCTCATTCATTCTTTATTTCGTTCTTGTTTTTTCTGGGGATTTACAAAATTAGAATGTTCTATTGAACACTTTGTTTTAGTTAATTTTTTTTTGAAACCATGTTAGTTATAATGATAATACAGACTGAGTTGTAGTGAATGAACTCCTGAATCTCACTTAGTGGTAAGTATAGAAACATGATATTAAAGTGAGAACAAATTTATGGAACACAAATTAACATTACCTCCCCCTAAAATTGACTAAGTTATTGTTAAACCCATAATTGCATTTTATTGTCCGGTATATTTAAAAATGTATATTGCGTTGGATGGTTTCGTTATTGGCATTCTTATCACTGAGCTTTCATAGTAACTGTTCCCTTATTGCAGTTTGTTTGAGGAGTGATGTGGGGTCTGCTATATGAGGGCATATATTTTGCGGCGGGATAGCTACGCAGCGCTCTGAAGACATAGTGTTCTTTACGGTATGTTCATAACACAGCTCTCCGAGTTCGGCTCTCGAGTATTTTTCGCGATGTCACTTTAGGGCCCTGGCGAGGGTGAGCTGTCATGCTCATTGTCTTCATTAACGTTCGTGATCATGGTGAGGTGACGTTCCCATAGAGGTTGAGTTTCAGGAAGAGATTTACACGTCGGATACAGTTGTTATGAATTTCAAGTAGCATTGTTAAGCTATGTATGTTAGTCAGGTTTCTCATCTAGTTCATCTGAGATTATACAGCATGTGTGGAGAGTTGTTTGTAGTTTGACACGAAGAACCCGTAGAGATTGTATCCGATCCCAGAAAGTAAGGGAATAGTAGGGTTAAGCTTATGACTCCTTACTGGGATGCTTCTTTGTAGTGTCAACTTGTGGACGTTACTAGGGTTTTATGTGGCAGCCCTTATACGGGTGTTTGCCTCTCATCAAGTGCAAAAGTTGAATCCAGAATTTGTGTACTTCGTCGTGGTGTTAAATATGTGGTCGCCGACACATGAGGTAAGGTGAACTAGCACTTGTGTTTAAACAGTATGATCTAAAGGGAGGATGTAGCATTAAAGGAGTTTAATTTGTTACTTCCCTTGCTGCAAAGTCCTTTACGGAGAACAATCTTCAAGTTGTGGTTGACAATTATATAACGTAATGTTTTTGTAAGCTGCCAGAATGGATGCGTTGGTAGACAACCGTATTTGTGACACATCTGGTCTTCAACAAGAGCATCTCTAATGTTTGATCTTACTCCTGTTTCTGTTAAGAATCAACTTCCGCGACGCAGGAACCATAGGAGAAATCGGTAACCCCGGACTCTTATGGAATCTATCTCCCTTTACAACTGCCGATTGTACACACACAACAACTGATGGTAATAGTCGCGGTGGCTCAGGTTTGAAGGAATCTGTCATTAAAGATCCTCCTCTTCCGAAGAATCCGAAGCATCGTACTACTGATTCTAGGTATAAATCAACAGCTGAGCTAAAGAGTACCGGGGTTAAGGGCAAGCAGAAGGGGAAAGGAAAGCCCATTGCTAAGGTATGTACTGGTTGATGTTGTTGTGTTTCCTGCTCTTATTTGGTAGTATTACTGTTAATGGGATGCATTTATTTGTTGTTGATTTAATTTTATTAGCTGTGTATGGTGCTGTTGCTGGGTGGTAATTTGGCTTATGGTTTGTTGTTAATTGTTGTTAATGTTAAATTATTTGATGTCTTTGCAGCTCCTAAGTCTTAGTAATATGGATAATGGGTTTTGTTTAATTGGTGTTCATGTTGAATTATGTGATGATACTTTTTTTTTATTTGATTAATGTAGCAAATTAATGGTAATTTGTTTGTTGCTGATTATTTATAACCTGTGATTATTTTTATTTCCTTTAATGTTCATTACTGTTGGTGTT
The DNA here is from genome assembly GCA_008642245.1 of Bassia scoparia. Taxonomy (NCBI): domain Eukaryota; kingdom Viridiplantae; phylum Streptophyta; class Magnoliopsida; order Caryophyllales; family Amaranthaceae; genus Bassia; species Bassia scoparia. The sequence continues at coordinate 25,123 of SNQN01007363.1, read as the reverse complement.
CAATATTTTTTTTGGTGAATTGTGTGATGTAGGAACAAAAAATAGAGGAGTTGATTGAGAAATATATTGTGTCCCATTTTCCTTCGGCATTTCATCAACATTGTGTGCAACCGTTTTCTAATCAAGTTAACCCCCACAGTGGCCCGTCTATTATGGTTCAACATCCGGTGTTGTCAAATGATCCACTTTGTGGAAATGGGCTCAATCCTCAGGCAAGTCGAGTACTTGGTACCACTTTGTTCTCAGGGGATGGTAAAACAATAGGGAATGGATCCACTGGTGATATTCCTTGTTTAGGCCCAAATGTTGTAATCAAAGGCCCAACAACTGAGAACTATAAAAGCATTGGTGGCATTGCGTTGAGTCACAATACTATGTTGGATTCTAGGCCCAGCGTTGTTAGGGGCCTGTCTTTTGATGATAATGGTGAAAGTGTAGTTGATTTGGGCCTTGGTTTGGGTAGAATTCCTAATGCAGATATCAGTCAAGGCCTCTCTCAAGCTGAACGTGGGGTTGATTTAAGGCAAATCCACTACTTCACTGGGCCCATTTAAATTAGTTACGTCCAATTTCAGTTGGCATTTTATTGAATTCCTTTGTGTTTTATTGAATTCCTTTGTGTTTGTGACTTTTGTTTTCATTTGTGTTGTAATGTAGTAATTCCAAAAATAAAATTATGTTTATTTGTGTAGTTTTAATGAAATGTAACTTTGTTGATTACTTTTAAATTTTTATTTAATGTTTAAAAGTTGTTTTTTAAATGTGTTGTTGAATAGAACAACTGTAGTTTAAACTTAAGGCGAACACGTTCATGCTATAGTACACTCAGAATCATATATATTTCATTTAGTTGAAAATGAACTTGATTGGTATGGTATAATCCTATGGTGTTATTTTTTCCTAATAGCCATACTTAATAGTTTTTAAAGATACAACGACCAATTCAATTAAAAGTTAAGGAATTCTTGTGACTTTCAATTATGTAATCATTTGTATTTATTTGTTGGTTACTACGGTTTTTCTCAGGTGTAGTACGTTGCTAGTAATATTTGCTAGTAATATTTTACACAATAACTAAGGCATGAAGCAAACAATCACCATTCTCATTTATAATGGTTTACAATCAATTAAATGATATTTTTTACATTACCTTGTTTTTCCAAACAAACCACGGAAATTAAATATAATTGGTCATGTGTTCATATAGCCTAGACAGTTGTCATATTAACATGGACACACAATTTTTTTTCGTTGATAAACTATTTATTACAATCCCTACTGTTGTACTATCCACCTAGGCTGTGAAATATAATTTTCTAGGGGTAATCCTACTTTGTTTATTTGTTCAAATTTTTGGTAGTAGTTGTAAGGTATTAATGTTGAACTGGGATTGCAAGCTGGCTTATTTACTGATACACGTTATGTAACTCCCAAGACTATGTTGAATTATTAGTCGCCTATGTTATTTAAACTTCTGTCGATGCAAGAAGCATGTTTGTCCTTGTCAAAAGCTTTTTTGTTCATTGTCAAATCTTATTGTTGCGTGTTCCCTATAAGCGTGTCTTTTGCTGTTACTTTTGCAGGTTGCGTGTTACTTTTATTTTACTTTTCAGGTTTCTTCTGACTTGGTTGAAGAAGTTCCTTCCCAATGTTATTGATTATTTTGGTTGGTCAAATTTCGAGTTAATGAAGGGAGGTATTCAATAACTTTTTTTTCGTTTTTTTTGGAAAATATATAGTTAAGTAACATTTGAATGAATATAAATTAGGCCCAATTAATTTTTTACCAACCTGATCATGTCTTGTGTAATGAGTAAAGCGTTGCTTTATACTTTAATAAAATTTGATGGGATTAGTGACGTTGATTTGTTGGTGTCAAATAATTAAAATTTATTTAAGTTTAATAATTATCTAGATTAATTATCAAATGCAGTCAATACTTGCAACATCCAGGAAGAGCCAAATAACTAATAACATAACTTATAACATTAAACAAATAATGGTTAGTAACCATTACGGTTCAATTACATACATGATACTTAATTAATTATGCTTGAATCCAACAATTTTTTTTTTAGCCATCTAGAGATACATTGTAATTCTGACGCAGATCCACTAAACAACTAAACCATCATGGTGCGAATAGACGTCTCCTGCTAGCTGGAACAACTTCGTCGACGGGCTATAACAATACATAATAAAGTTTTGTCATTAATTACGATAAGTGATTAAGAATAAAGCATGGATATTAGGGGTAACAGTAGACTAACCTCCAAAGACGCTGTGAACGCACAGGCTTCTCCCTCCCTTTGGTAGGATGTTTTTAGAGTGACTGASGCCTCATCCCACATCAACACAACTCCGCCACTAATGCCCTGACAATCAGCRACTTCCCACTTCATTGTTGTTCCACAATTTTTGGCAATTGGCCCAAACATGTGCCAGTAACACCTTGCTTCTAAGAGGATWATCATTTTTGGGTTAAACCACCTAATTATTTTTTCAAAGTTGGCTTTGAATGAGTCCCMTGCTGCTCCCCTGCAACTCCAAATGACAATTGTTGTATTGCAGGGGAAAAATGAAGTACCGTTGCTACTACTAATTGTGCCCTTCAGTTTGATGGAATTAAACTTGTAACGTTTGTAGGTGTTGTTGCGAACCCTGCGAATTTCCATYTGCAATTGGATGTCAATCCTCATCATTCTCTCAACTATCCTCAATGGATGCACCGCCGTAGTGTAYGTGCCAACAATGACTTTATACTCCTCCTCTGCCTTCATCAAATATATGACTCCCGAGTCGGGAACATTGACCTTGGGGTCTAATATATTCACAGCCCATTTGGGTAGGATTTTCCGATTCCAATACTCCCTCTTTGCAAGCCACCATCGGAGTAACACAATGAAAACCTCAGGTACGTCTACCACCAAATCATTGATGTTTGGCAAGTGGGCAGGACTCAAATCATAGCCAATGGTGTCCTTCGGCTGCTTGTAGAAACCCCACTGAGACCGTTGCGTYAGGAAGGAAAACTCCTCGTTGGGAGTGGCAACAAGGGCACTTAGATCACTTGGACACAGACCAGAAATCCCAAATACGTCACTATGATAGTAGTAGTCGAAATCCTCACAGCTCTTCTCAGATTCTATGWTTTTTGGAGGTTTGTAATACCTGGCTAGCGGTGGCGCCGGAGTCAACGCCCACCGTGGCTGACCAGTTGGGTAGTTCGATGGTGGGTTAGACATATTCAATATGGGCTAAGATATAAGTGGGTGATAAAGTTAAGTTGGGTTGTTGATTTAATATATAATAGGTAAAGGCAACAAATATGTGAACTTCAATTAATTGCATAACATACACAAAGTCAACTACTTGGTCGAAACGAGTCAAATATTTAAGCGGTCACAATTCAGTCCCTATCGTACCAGGAAGAACCTTTAAGTCCGACCAAATGAAATACAAATATTACCATTTAATCAACATAGACTACCATTACAATTAATATGACTGATATCATACATACAACGACAGCTAGCATCCAAACAAAAGGTTAATTTCGATTATCATAGTCCAACAATAACATTTTGTTAAAGAACAACCTAATAAAGTGGTCATACATTTGTACTTAAATGGATTTTAGTCCTCGTCGTCCCATCGGCCATAGAGGAGTGCACCGTCATACAAACCGGCATTGTAAATCGTTGCACCGAACGTATGTGCGTAGATGTTTAAAGGAACCKTATCAAGGTACATCGTTACCTTCTCCCAATTGATGRCTCTRTTCTGCGCCCATTCTTTATACAACTCMTTGACCTCAAAGCTATTTTGTTTGTCGTAKCGTTCWAGTACCGGATTGTTTGTCATCTCRTGAATCACAAACACAGTGTTTTGCTCTTTGTTGTTAATAGGTTTCTCATTKACGGGCATRGGGGTCTTGTTGTCCTACAAAAAMTTWAAAAACAAGTTAGACATTTTGAGCAACATRGTTATGAACAAAAAATAAAWAGGTGGGSAGTGATTTACCGTTCCATACGCGAGAACAACCTCTTTACCCCAAAATCCTTGCTCAAATGGTGTAGTCTCAGGGCTCAAGTAACGACCTCTAAATTTTAATCGTAGCTCATTAGGTTTTGCACCTATTACACGTGCGTAGTCTGCATAYACCTTTGCGAATTTGGAATCATACGATGTCACGTACTCCAAACCGTAATCTTGTACATCCCCACCTTTAACTAAGAAGGAGCATTTGGGCTTCACTGCATGTGTTTGGACAACCGCGGATGTGGCGGACTCAACACGTGATGAGTTAGAGTTGTCATTTGAATTGTTCGAGTAAGAATTTTGTGACATTATGAAATTTGCAGCTTGGTTTTAGTTGAGAATTTCCATACATGAATGTATCACTTTTATAAGAGGAGGTCGTGTGTTGCATTTTTAGAGGTCTGGTTGTTAGAGTCTTTAATGCATCATTTAATTGTACAACCAGGTAATCGTTGTAAGCAAATCCATGGTGATAACAGTCATGTCTATTATTCTTCTGTCTGCGGTAAATATAGTCATTTCCATGTTACTTAAAACTCTGTCATTGTTGTATTTTTATTGACTGGACTAGCTTATTCAACTATTGTGTTGTGCATGTTAGTCAATGTCAAGAGTTGGCTATGGTATTGGGTATAAATTTGCCTTCAACTACTAAGCAAAAAAAATTATGTGATTATATTTCACATTTAAGATTTTGTACCGACTCTTGAAAAACATTGTTATCTAACGTCTTTGTCACGGACATGTTTTGTCACAGTAGATTTGTATGTTATGGTTGTGTCTACTAGAAGTATATATCTGTCTGTTTTAACTTTAACCCTGTCAATGTAAAGTTTTAATCGGTTGAATTCAATCAAATTGTAGGACTCGTTGAACAATGTGTAATTCATAAAAACACGATTTAATAGAATTGCCAACTATAACATGATCACTTTGAACTGTCAATTAAACCTGTTGAATTTTTATTTTTACACAGTTGCCTAAAACATAATACGGAGTATACAACCAAATCAATTTCTAAAATCAGTTTACAGAATAATATATTTGAAAACTTTTCTCGATATGAAATGGTAACCATTAAATAATACCGAGTACAATCAAACTCTTTTAATTCAAGAGATATTTGCTTCCAAAAAATATTTTTGGAAAAAACAACTTCTAGCTTCAATTATTTTAATAACACAAGGCTTTATTCTTGGTTCAGGAGATTAGTTGTACTTTTAATCCAGATTTATCATTTGTGCAATAAACTTTTACATAGAAATTATTCTATTTTTCCCCGGGAATTTATCATAACAACATAATTATATTAATGCACCCATCGCGTGCATACCAAACTAGTTCGTAAAGAGTCCAAGCGGATTTTACAAAATCCAACCCATTCATGAAGATGAATTACGAATCACCATGAGACTATGGTTTCGATATTCGATTTGGCTAATCGGACTGCAATTCCGATTTATAAAAAGTTATCTTGAAAATACATGTGGATTCTACAGAATCCGACTATGGTTCCGAAATTCGATTATATAAATGACCATGCGACTAAGGTTCCAAAATTCGATTTGGCGAATCGTACTTCTTATATTAATCCATGTATTTAACTCCAAAATTCGATCTGGCGAATCGTACTTGTTATATTAATCCATGTATTTAAGTCCATTTTAAATTTTAGGTTGAATCCGTTTTAAATTTGTAATATTAATGTTACTCCCAATATGGTTTTTAATACTGAATACATAGGAGTCGTACTGTATTTATATCGGATTTTGTTAGACTTATTCTCCATGTAAGACATTTTCAATTACTAATAGACCCACATCAATGACTTAAAAATTCGTTCATCCCTCACTTTCTAACACATTGTCATTCATTATTATTCATTTCATGAAATTTTCCAAAACATAAACTACACCAATGATCCAAATTAAACTAATCATCACTCTATATCTCTCCCAATGATCCAAATTCCGGCACTACTTCACTGTAATTAGTGTGTAACTAATGACCTGTTATAATTTATCTATTAGCACTAATGACGTATTAAAATTAAATTTTTGGGATAATATGTCTAAATGAGACCTAATAAATAATTCCGGTGTTACTTAGAAAAAATTTATTTAAAACGGATTAATTACCAATTTTGTTGTAATTTTTTTAACGATTTAGATATTCTAAATTTTGGAATACTTTTAATTTAAATTTCAACCGTCATATTCTCCTTGACTATGTTATGGTAACTGCATTAATTGCAATGAAATTTGATTGTCTACGCTAATTTATAGTCGTACTTAGCACAGCAATTCCAATAAATCATTTTTAAAGGTATGGCTAACATTTCAATATCTACAAATACACAAAAAAGTTTCAAAAAAAATGGTGTCGTATATATAGATTGCTGAGTAATAAATTCAATTATATAAAGACAATTTGAAACCAAAGCTTGTTATTTTAGTAAGTTGGAAAAATGATGTTTTAATATACATTATGCAACGTAAAACTGAAGTCATCAGTACATTAAAACTAGTCTTCGAGAAATAATGTTCTGTCAAATTACGACATGAGCTGCAAGATGTTCCACAATGTAATCGTACATGTCGTAAAAACCATTTTTCCCCATTCCCCTGCAGTTCCAAACAGCGATAATTATTTTTCCATTTCTTAGTAAACACTTGCTACAATGAAGAATTTCTCCATTTCTTGATGGGTGGCATTCCAACTTCAGGGTCGTCCTTCGCCCATCTCGCCAATCGCTTGTCATAGCCACTGTTTGTGTGCTGATGTCTACTTGACCAACAATTTTTGGATCTAATTGAATCAACTTGAAATGGCTGCTTGAGCTATGAATTTGTATAGTGTAATTACCAATCCCCATGTTGTACACTTCTGGCCTCATTGACATGGTTGTCGCGGTGAGGGTTTGTAGCAAATGAAGCAATTCACCAATTTCTTTTTCACTTGTAGCTTTATTCACCAAATGCCAAATAACCAACTTGACAGGCTTAGAAAGTAATGATAAATCGGATATGTCGGGTATATTTGAAGGTTGCATTTTTCCATTTGAGGTTGACTGGATGATGGCAGTGTACTTAGGTGGTGGATGTAGTGGGTATTGGAGAAGTAGTTTTATTGAATTGTTAGAAAGTCGACGAGCAATGAACATGTTGGGTGCGACATTGTTATGGAACGCAACACCATATTGTAGTTTCTGCTCTGCCATATATGGTATTTGGAAGACATTTTGATTGACTTTAGGTGAAGGGGCTAAGGTTGTGCTTTGCTTGACACACTGTGAAGGAATGTATGAGAGATTCCTTTGAATTTTAAGAGAGTTGTGAGGACGAGATCTGGCAACCATGGCTATGCAAAATCTATGCTTATGAGGACAATTGGGATTCGATATATACTACTTCTGTTTTAGAGGGAACACCATAAAGTTTTTTATGAAAAGTTGAAATATGAAATTTTTAGAGGGAAATTTGGCGCCTACATTTTAGTCCCCAAATAATTTTCGAATGTTAACAGAAGTCGTGATTGGAGATTTAAATGCTACTGTTGGTGCCTCGTGGCAAATTGTTATTTTAAAATTATTTGGTCACCAGTTGACTAGAATTTGACCATGGATAGATGGTTGACAGAACAATATTGTAAATTTAACGGAATCAAGAGTTCCTGTCAACATAGGAAATGCAGTGCTAAGAGGTAAGGCGTATAGCTCACTTGCAATGACAAACACAATTGGATTAGTCGGTGGAGTTGCATTGGTGTCCCAGTATGGTATGGCTCAAGCATGTATTGGAGACACTTGTTTAGGTAATTCTCAGTTGAGGATTATTTTTCAATGAATTGCAGTAGTTTACATTGAAATTGACATATGGGTTTCAATGTATCAATTTAAAGTATTAAATTAATGTGTTATCCAATAGAAATAAAATGTTTCCAAATTTTAATGGATTAAAAGACCAAGGTGTGAAATTCAGTAAACAATGACTGAGCAAAATATATTTGAGAATTTAATTACAAATTGTAAGCCTGACTTAACAAATGGCCACGAAAAGGCAATAACATAAAGGCCCAAGAAAATGAATCTTTGAATATACTTTGTTGTTATTAACCGACAACAACAAAAAAGCCCAACAATGAAAGCAGCCCATCTACATTTCACCGGTTCTATATAACTGGAACGGAAGGAAACCACACCATTAACAAATTTAAAATATCAATTACAAACAAGTCCACCATTACATCTCCAGTAAACCAGAAAATGGAGGATGAAAATGGGTGGGAAGTCCCTTTCCAAAATCGGAGACCACTCCGTATTGGTACGCCAGTACCAAACATAAGCGGCCGTATAAGGCCATTCCAACCACCAAGGAACGTTCAACAACGGGGTGACGACCCAAAGGGCAAAAGACCCATGACCTCCCATCATGGATCACTCGATAACTCACCTACGATCGTATTTGAGCAGCGACCAGATCCCCAAGAAAACATACTTCCTCCAACCACAGTCACGCACCATAGAATTCCGGGACCGGCTGGAGCCTATCAAGCTGCAATGCACAGAGTTCAGAGTAAAGAACCTGATTGCACCCAAATATCAACACAAGAGTTCGTCAAGAGATTTGATAAGGATCTAGGKGAGGAATTTCATAGAGACCCATGGAGCTACGCAACCAACGCAATGCYGAAAGGTAATGCAAAATTAGTCACATTTTAAAATTTTTGTGTTGTCAATGGAAATATGATTGTCTCCCAACCCGAACTAACTATGAGAAACAATTGTCCATAGAATTCGAAGAATCAACACCAATTGCAAAGATTAACATTGAGCAACCACCTAAAGGCGTTCGAAGGATCAAAAACGTCATTGGATACATCAACCAATCTACWCCAAATGGTCATGGGGATTACAAAATAAAATTAAAGGTTTAAGTAAAACATGATTTRTYTAWTAAGCAAAATACAAWAAATATAACACCGTMTTGTWATTTACTTTGTTTTATTTAACGCAGGACCCAACCGGTGCAATCAACGCAACAATTCATCACAAAGCCATTGAACGTTATGGAATGGAACTGGCGAAGGAAGGATCAATCCTCTTTCTAAAGGAGGTAATAATTAAAATTTAAAACTAAGTTTAATCCTGACAAAATTTGAAACCATATTAGTCAATAAACATGTTCTTGTTAGGTTGTAGCATTCTCGTTCGTGCACACATCAAAAGAAGACAGTGTTTATCTTAACATCACAATCAGAAATGTTGCCATCATCATCACATCAGATTGCAAAGTATTGGGCCTGAATGAGCAGCCCAAATCAAGTGAACCATTTCAGATGGACTCAAATGAAGACAACTACACGCAGGATCTTAGCCAACTATACCAAAGCTTAGGCTAGAAAACAAGAAATTCAGTTAATAATTTAATGCTCCTGTAATGCTCCTGTAATGTTTATTACAAGGACCCTTGTTGTTGTAGTTCACAATTTAATGAATGAAGTTCAACTACTTGTACTAGAACTAATTTGCGTAGCAGTGAATGATGTTGTAGGTAATTGAATTGAATGCATAATGTGTAGTTGGTTGTTGGAAATTTGTCATTGAATACTGTAAGCTAAGGTCTCTAACACTACATATATTATGCTTATACATACCCAACTTAGAATAAGTAGAGTAAGAACCAAACACTTCATATATTATGCTTATAAACACACCAAACCAAACCAAACCAATGCAAAAAGAAACAACCACCAAAAAAATAACAAAAACAAAGACACAGAATGAAAATTAAAACAGGATGTGCGGGAATAGATGAGGTGACCGGGGGGGGATTTGAAGTAGGGAATATAACAGAATTATGCGGAGAGAGTGGTGTGGGGAAAACCCAACTATGTCTGCAGACGATGGCGTCCATTCTGCAAGAAAATGGGWTGAGGAATTCAACAATCTACATTTGTTACCTAACACCATTCCCTGCTCGAAGGCTTCGGCAAATATGCCAACATCGAGCATGCGATCCCATGGACCGTGTGGTCGTGCTAAAGGGAGCCACCCCTAGGGAACTWATAGACATCATTAACCAAATTGATAGCATGCTACGTCAACGGACAAGCAATGAAGGAACACCGCGGTTYGTAGTACTAGACTCAATCTACGACTTCGTTACTTCACAATTCGAGGATACACCTACAGGATTTCAAGAAAGGGCTCAAACAATAAGATCAGCAGCCTATGGTTTACAACAAATAGCGAGACGCTACAACTTAGCAATTCTAGCAACAAACTCGACAGTCGACAACTACGGGCCAAGAACCATAAACACCTTCACGACAAGTGGTGCGCATGTTCAACCAGGGGTGGTCCCCCACTGGGACAGGTATGTTACGACAAGATACACATTAACAAGAGACATAATGGACGATGGGCAAATTCAAAGACGTTTCAGAAAAATCAAGCCAACACAACAAGTAAGGGGAAACCACTACACATTCTCAATTCAGCCAACAGGTGTGGTCTAACAAAAGAAGATGGCAACTAGAATTATAATAAGAACAAAAAATTATCGTAGTCCATTCAATACAAAAGCATTTTCCGATCATGTATTAGTAAAGTCATTTTCAAGTAAAGTCATTGTTTAGCCAAAAAATATGTTACTGTATCACAAAATATTTACTTGATTCGCAAAAGTATAAATAACAACTGCCATCAGTCCATGTAGTCCTTCAAAAACTTCAAAGCATCATTCTTTGCTTCATTGTAATTTGACATGACATGTTCACATAGTAGTGACTCTCCTGCTTTACGCCCCTAAAGTAGCACGAGACAACAAAAAAATCAAATAAAAAAGGAATCAGTATCACGGCATTAAAGAACAAAAACATGCATACCTTTCGACATGAAATGTCCATACGACAAGCTGTGCGTTTAATGCCAATAAGCATCTCCACTCCAGAGTTCACCCTTGTAACAACAATAACAATAAATACACCAGTATTAGAACATTATAAAGCAAACCACGATTCACAACCACAGGTTTTAATTTTAAAGTTTAAGACATTCCATATTGTATAGAACATACATTTCCATATCAACAACGTTCACTTCTATCGATTCACAACCGAAGGAGAACGTTGACAAATTCCACGACGGCTGAACGATCTTCACAAGCTCATCAACACCATTTTTCTGCAATATGATTACAACCAACATAAAGGAACTTAACTTCACAACYAAGAGATAAASACAAATAATGCCATAAAMTTACATTACATATACCAGCTTCAGGACATCCTCATGGTGATTGCTAACAGCTTCTCTGGGATCCAATGGGTCCAAAATGCCAACCTCGCCGTTRGAAAATGAAAACACGGCACACCACCATTGAGACCGAGTCATTACAGGGACAAATACCTACATTAAATAAATAATTATTTTGGGATTTAGGTGACAGTTCCACAGAATACAAAATATCACTAAGACATTGACTAAAATCAACWATACCCAATTGAACTTGTCAATGGTTAGATCAACAAGCCGGTTGCCTAGTTGGTAAGCAATTGAAGTATCCGATAGACTCCCAACAGAAGTGTTGAGGACAACGGACTGCATAATACAAAAACTCATAATATAATCATACATCATAACAACTAATAGTAACACACCAACAAAAATAAAAACAGTAATACAACTCACCGCAAAGCTGGGATCCAACATAATCCTACGGCTACGACCAACAAAAAAATCATCCCACATTCGATGGAATAAGGTGGCAGCAACACGAACATACTGAGTTCAAAATACGAAAAAAAACTAATTAATCAACTTTTTAAAAGATCTAACAAATGAGCCAATTCAAATATCACAATTAGAGAAACTAAATAAATAAAAAAATACCAACTTTCAGAATACATACATTCTCCGACATCAGACGTGTCCGATCAGCTGTGATCAATGAACTGCAATCACTCACAGTGGCAACTGCATCATCGCATTTCAACAATGGCTTGTCRACACCCCCGAGCAACTCAACACCTATAACTACAAACCTAGCAAGCTTACTCTGGTACCTTCCAACACCTGGGGCCTTCCATTGTTGAACATACATGTCAGATAGTGCAATTGATGGCTTTGTTTTCCGCTGCTTCCTCGTGCGAGACACATGAACAGACATCGCAACACAATCAAGCCCAGGGGGAACACGAACAGGGGGAGGTGTCAAACAGCTCTCAGGTTCATTGTCACCTACTTTATCATCAACTTTGTTAGCAACATTGGGGAATGAATCACCTATATCAGTCTGCTCACAGCCATTTGTGGCATCATCGTAACTATCACAGTTCTCAGTAACATCAGCCAATACATCACCCTTGGGGATTGCATTCTGCGAGGCATAATGGTTAGGCGACGCATTCGAATACCAGTCATAACATGGAACCTTCAAACCCGACAAGTTCCCATCATTTAAGCTGCCACAAACATTCAAGTCAACACCATCCAGAGCATCCCTAACCACATCATCAACCACTCTATCAAAACCAGGAGGCACACAAGGAGAAAACTCTTCATCCTCCTCAACACCTGGGTCCTCCGCTACATCAGCCGCTTCGGGATGGTCATCCACAGGACCAGCCACATGGTCATCCGCTACATCAGCCGCTTTCGGGCTGGCATTCCGCGGACCCGCCACATTGGTCATCCGCTCACATCAGCCGCTTGGGATGGTATCCACGGACAGAACACATGTGCATCAATGTGCATCCCATCTTCGTCTCTCCTCAAAACTCATTCACAAAATTCAAAAACCATTCTTAGAATTGCAAAAAAAAAATAAATACAATCAAAAAAACTAACCGCAAATGCAAAATACAATTCTCGCTTCTTTTTGGAGACTTTCTAGCTTACTACTTCTCTGTGACTATTCTTCGGAGACAACACACAATACGCAATATGAAATTACCAGAACTTGAGGCAAGGCATCTCGAGCATCCATAGGGATGCTTCTCCAAATACGCCATCAGACACTGCAAATTAAAAAAAATACTATTTATATTAAAAATTATCATCAGAAACCAAAGACAACAACGCTAAAATCTTAACCCACCACGTTCCGAAATCACCTCCATGTAATGGTCCTCGCCTGTGCTTTGTTAGTTCAATGGGACTTAACATAACGTATCTCGAGCCAAACGTATACCATTTAACGGGTGTGTTTTAAGCGATCAGAATAAAAGTTCACAAACAAAAATAACAACCAATTCCAAAGTTAAATACAGGCATTTCTTTTGCATTATATTGCAATGAAAATCGAATAATGAAAAAGTGAACATACTGCCAAAAAAAGTCATCCATCCAGCATCTCAGCTGTAATAACCTTCGGATAAAACGCTTTAGAAAATTTTTTAATGCATAGTAAAGTAATCTAAAACTAGTGAGACAGTCATAATTCGAGGCATCATGGCAACGTAACAGCGGGGAGCAAGGACTACATATGCGATACGAAGTAGTTGGACACAGAACTGACCGAGCAGAAACATCAAAAAGACCGCTGACTCATTCCTCAATTATCACACTGGAAGCCAGATTACAAGTGTAGTTCAGATAAAATAACCACCTCGTACGACAACCAACTACATATACTGGCCCAAATCCGACGCTTCCATTTTTATGGCAGCAGAGCTATTCTTCCCGGGAACTGCATCGCGCCCAATGGAATTCCAGTACCAATGCACTGATCTTAATAACGAAACGTATGCCATCAACTGTTAGAGAGCTTCTTGTCAGTTTACTCGCATCGCCAACCAATAAATAGTTGAGACAAGGCAACGACCCTTCAAGAGATGGACTAGCGGGTACATGCCCATATCCTTAACCCAATCCAACTTACTTTCATTAAAACAAGAAAGCAACTTTGAAAACCCCTCAATTCGGCAGTTAATGTTCAATTTCTGGAAATATAATGCACAGCAAATCAATAACATAACACATTATCAAGAACAAACAACCACAAAACAACTATTTAAGAATACAAACCATTTTATTGCGAGGATCAGCAAGCCTTGTACTCAACACTGTCCCTTCAGCCTTCGCCTTTCCGCCCAAACTCAAAGAATTATCCTAGAAAAGATTGAAACCCTACATTATACACAGAACAAACTATTTCGCAACAAAAAACTGCAACTACATAGAGAAAGGCAGTGGCACATACGAAGTATAGCGAAGGATCAACTTCAGGGCGACGAGAGCCATTTCTCTCCAAAGACTAATTCAAATACAAAAAAAAAGACAGGTTTTAATATAAAAAAAAAGCAACAATAAACAGAAAAATATAGCTTTAGAAATACGACGGTATTGATCACATGCAACATTCAAGAAATCAACTCAGTCGCAAAAATTAAAAACAAAGACAAATTACACACCGCCTTCTTGGGTCTGCCTCTTCCACGATGTCGAACTGAAATTCAAAAATAGAAAAAAAAATCATTTAATCAAGGAAAAATAGAAATCTATACCGTTATTGGAATAGGCTAGATGAATTAGCAAGGGTTTTGCGAGAAAATTTTGGAAAAGAAGCACTACATCAACTTATCAAGAATTTGCAATCAAGAAACAAATTTCTGGAATTAAAATAAAAAACAACAACATTGTTATAAATTAAAATGGGTTTTGCGACAAAATGATGGACAAATAAGCACTAAATCAACTAAATAAAAAATTGCAAGCAACAAAAAAATTTCTGGAATTATAATAAATAACAACAACATTATTCAAATTGATTAAAAAGATTAAGAACAAACCTGGAGGATTCATCATACACGCATAACAACTAAGCAAGGATTAAAAGGCCCATCAGAAATTGAGGAATTGCAAATCGATAAATTGCGGAAGCTAGAATACTCGCCGGAGACCGAACAAATTCTAGAGAGAGAAAAATTTATGTCTATCAAAGTTTCAAATTACAAGTGGGCCACACCTTTCAGTAAGAATTAAAGAGATGAGTAAAAATTGACAGCTACACTT
>SNQN01007362.1:0-33761 GCA_008642245.1 Bassia scoparia | reverse complement strand
ATGTCTGATGCGGGTCGAACCTCGAGAAGAGGCTTCCTACGTATCCTTACGGAATCAGACCAACGTAGTTCTGATTGATGATTTGGACAATGCCTCGTGTGAGAGGGCTTTTGTGGTTGTAATGTGAGGCTGTGGTTTGAGGGTTGAAAAAGGCTTGATGTTATGAAGTGACCCACGGTGCGCAGTGTGCTTTTTAGACTTTTGCTTTTTTTTTGAATTGGGCTTTGAACTTTGGATTTGCATTTTGAAATTGATTTGCATTTGTGAAAACTTTTGTATTGAACTTTGATTTTTGCTTTTTCTTTTTGCCCATTTTATTCTTTTTTCTTTTCTTTCTTTTGCACGTGTCTTTTCCTACGCACCGTTTGGTTAGGTAGATGTGGGTGATGAAAGAAAGATAGGCTAAATGATAGTGTTTGTGGCTCAAAAGGTTGCAAGGGTTTTTGATTTGATGTGACAAAGGGAATGGAAGGGAGGGGTCATTTTGTGGAGCTGTGAAAGAAGGCCTTTCTGGGGTATTGTTCAAATTAAATAATTGAATCAGCATTAGATTAAGTCAATTGTGGCCAATGAGTGTTGAGACTTGCATAGAATGAGAAAATAATATTGCCAAAACAAATGAATCATTTTATTGATGAAAGAAAATTTGAGACATACATGGCTTATTTCTTTAAAAGACTACATAGACTCAAAAGACAGGAATTGAAAGGGACACATAGCTAGGACTAGGACTCTATGACTCAATCTGGAGAAGACCGCATGGATCGTTAACCCACGCCTTGGGGTGACTCATGGTTTAGCAAGTGGGTTGGTTTGGATGTTGATCTTATCCTTCGCCGCTGGAGGGACTGGGAGGCGACCATCTTCAACCATGTCTTGAATCCTGTGCTTCAGAACGATGCAGTTCTCAGTGGTGTGACCCCTTCCTTGGTGGAACTTGCAATAGGCATTGGGATTCCAATTCCTAGATTTCTTATCATCTGAAGGGTCTGGAGTGGGTCCAATAGGAGCAAGTGCACCTTTTGCAGTTAGTCTATCAAAGGCCTGCTCATAAGTCATACCAATTGGAAGAAATGTCCTTGGTGATCCTCGAGGCCTGTTGTTGAAAGAGCCAGGATGGTTAGAAGAGTTGTCATTGGTAATGTGGCTGATTTGATCAGTGTTGGAAAAGGAGGAGCCACCTTTCTTGTTAAAGCCCCCACCGTTACCCTTAGACTTCTGGGCTTGAACATCTTCCTCAACTAGGAGGCAAACCTTGTAGAGCCCAGTAAATGAATCAATGGGTTGAAACTTGAGTGGCTCTCGATACTTGGGCTGAAGGTTCTTGATGACCATGCGAACTTGATCTTCCTCATTCGGTCGATTGGTCATTTGAGCGGCCTTCTCCCTCCACCTATTAAGGAAAGTAGAGAAATTTTCTCTCTCACCTTGCTTGGTGGCCTCTAGTTCACGGAGACCGACAGGAAGCTGGGAGTTGTACCTGTACTGCTTTAGGAATTCGTGTTTGATATATTCCCAATCATCGAGCTTGGCTTGATTCAGGGTCTTGAACCACCTGGATGGATGAGTGTCCAAAGTAATAGGGAACACCGAAGTGAATAGCTCTTTGCTCATTCCTTTAAGGACCATTGAGATATTGAAAGTGCGGAGGTGGTCCTCTGGGTCTTCAGTTCCCTTGAACTTGGGCAAATCAGTAATGACAAACTTCTTAGGAAGCTGGCCCTTAATCTCATAATCAGCAACACGAGGCCCTTGAACTGAATTTTCGGACATTCTCTTGACCAACTCTTCTAGTTGCTTCACCCTTTTTTCCGTCTCAGTCTTTGGAGGAGGAAGTGGTGTTTCAGCATCGTCTTCTCCCTCCCCGTCAGACTCGAGAGGTTTTTCCTAGGTCCTCTTTTCTTTCAGCTCCCCAATGCTCTTTTCTTGGGCATCAAGGCGAGAATTCACAGACTCGAGCTTTTCGAGAATAGCGTTAAGCTGTTGTTCGATGTTTGCCATGGAAGTGTCTTGTTGATCAGGAGCGCGTCGGGTTTGGCTTCTTGTTACTCTTCTGGGCCCCAGAGACAAGTTGCGAGTCTTTGCTATCTTGCTGAAATCAAGAAATTACACTTTAGAACCCAGAAACAAAAGATTGAAAACTCTTAAGAACAAACCTAACTCTGTTTTGAGGTTCTGGACTTAAGGAACTGAACTTGAAAGTAGACTTGAATGGGCTAGACCTAAATCTGATTTAAGGTGCTAGACTCGAGAAAGATTCAAACCTAAGATGGGCCTATTTCAGAATTAAGGACCTCTTAGACCTACGAGCCACTTGAAATTGAATGGGCCTAGGGTTGAGTCTATGATCGAACCTAGTTCAGTTTTAAGGTTCTTAGAAGTTGAAGTTGAAGCGAACCTAATTCAGATTCAAGGCTCTTGGGTTGAAATTGAATTGAACCTAATTCAGACTTAAGGTTCTTGGATTGAAATTGAATTGAATTGAACCTAATTCAGGTTTAAGGTTCAAAAGATCGAATCTAAGTCAGACTTAAGACTCTTGGATTGGAATCGAACCTAAGTCAGACTCTAGGTCGAATGGAGTTTGAAATTGAATTGGATTGGAATGGGCCTAATGGATCAACAAACTTCATGTCTTGAACCATAGATTAAGGGACTGGGCTTAGTTAAGAAATTGGATTGAACAAAGAGTCACAAGTTAACAGGCACATTGATTGAAACACAAAACCAATTTATTCACTTAAGGTCAGGATCTAAGTGAACTATAAGTCGGCTTGGTTAAGTCTGATAGTGTACCATGCCTAAGAGTAGAGCTGGGTCCAATTTCACCACCACAATATTGGTGATGTATGGCCGAGATACCCTTATATGCACGCATCTCGTAACACGTGCATACGCGGCATGGGCGGGATAGGACTTACCTTAGCCATGTGATCAATTAACCACATGCACCAAGATAAAATCCCCCCTTAAGGTGATCTCGAGCATAGAACATGCCCATATTGAGACCAAGGAGCCTAAGTGATGACCCTATTCGAAGGGTCACAAGCAAAATTCAATTGATTATGAATATGGAACTACGAGACTTTCAAGTCTGTCCACTCACCAAATGGTGATTATCCCCAGTGAAGTCGCCAAAAACTGTAGGGCTCCGCCCCGCCTTAGGCAGGGGCGTTGACCTCAGCTTCAGTGTCATGGAGTCGAGCCATGGAATCCGCATGTGAATGCGTTGGGGTGTGTCGTCGAATTGAGGGGATCGCCACCGTGCCTATATAGGTTATTCACGGACGCCCGAAACATTGGTGCCAAATTAATGGCCCACGTCCAATCAAGTAACCAGTCGTGGGTTCGGGGACATGGTACGAATCAGATCTGTAACCCAATTCGCCCGCATGTAGCGGCCTCTACTCGGTCTCATTGTAGTTCCATAAATCATAACAATTGAATTCAAAAGAGCCTATTGATTTGACTTTGAAAGTGCATTGATTACTAGGTGGGTTGCTATTATGAACAAACCAAGACTTCTACAATGGATAAGGCGATCACTTGATTGTTAGTCAATGTTAATAAGGTGCTTAGAAAACCGGTCGTCCATGATTATCTGACTTTAATGTGACAAACGATTAAATTCCGGTCTTGTTTAAACAATATATACAAGTGTGACAGAAAATATATATAAACAAGACATGAAAACAAAGGTTAGTGAGCATAATAATATGTATGTGTGTCCTCCTCACCTTGTCACTGCAAACAATCAAATTGTTAGAATAAAAAACTCAAAGGAGTCGCCTTTCGATTGAATTGCTAGTTGAGACAAACAAACGCGTTAGTATTGACAATAACAATATGTATAATAATGAAAGCCAAAAACCATGGAAACAATGAAAATAATAAGAAAAACCTACATATTTACATGAAACCATTAACAAGTGAGTTTCTACATTGCTTTAATTGAATTAAAACTCAAAATAATGGTTAATCAAATTAAAAGAGACAAAATGGAATTGAAAAAGAGTGAAAGAAAGGTTTTTGGTGAGTAATCTCAGATTTATACCCTTATTTCGCTTGTTGATTCGAACAGAATCGATGCTTTGAATTGAAATCGAATGTGTTTTGAGTGTTTTGAGAGAGAGAATAGATGTGTCAAGCTGCGTGAAGTGTATTGAAAGTCGTGAATTGTGCGTCTGAAGGTCTGTCCCGGATTGAGCAAGGCGAGCAAGTATTTATAGGCACGAGGCAAAAACGAGGCAAAAGCAACCCTGCGTATATACACTGGGATGAGCGTATATACGCTCATGGGGAGCGTATATACGCTCATCCCAGCGTATATACGCTTCTCATTTTACATGGATTTTTGGCAAATTCGTATGGTAAGGTTGAGCGTATATACGCTCAAATGGAGCGTATATACGCTCCTGATGAGCGTATATACGCTCCATTTCAGCGTATATACGCTCAATGGCTGAGTATATATTTTCCAAAAACCTCGATATATTTCGATTTCCTCCGATTTTATTCGTGATTTCCCTTGATTCGACGCACCTAGACACCCTTGCTCTCCAAGCAAGGATTTCTAGAATGTTCTAGAAGGTTCCACGTATTTCCGGAGTATTTTCTAATTATTCACGTATTTTCTGCGTATTCTGCGTATTTAAACATTGCAAAATTCATAGAAAATCATAGAAAAATCAGAAAAATAATTTAAAAATATTGGCGGATTCAGAAAAATGTGACGCACATGATGGAAAACAAAAAGCACGAGAATCGCCAGCGTGACTTGTTTGAAAACCTTTGAAAACCTTTGAGTTTATCGAGAAAACCGAAAGAAAACATGTTTGCCTTGTAAGTGACCTTTGCTCAATAATTCCGAGTACGACCTCACGTATTTCCGACTTTCGTGAGTTCAAAGCATCTTTTCTGAGTCGAAACAAACGCGAGACGCGGTATGTTTCATCACGGATTACTCATTTGGGGAGACACATTTTCAGGTGTCTACAACTATATTAAACTTTTTTGTATATGTCCAGCTATTGTACTAATGATCTAATATAACATTAAGTTTTCCATGTAAAACATAGTACACATGGACACTACTTATCTGATTGTATCGATGAATTTACAAATCATATCGGTTGTTATATTACTCATATCGTAATGTATGAAAGTCATGTCCTTATGTTTGTTAGTAATATGTCTGGAAGTCTTTTATATTACTCATATCGGAATGTATGAAATTAAAAGTCATGTCCTTTTCTTTGTTAGTAATATTTAAGGAACTATTTTATATTAATCATGTCGGAATGTATCAAAGTCATTTCCTTTTCTTTGTTAGTAATATTAGGGTAAAGTATTACTTGTAAATACAAGGAACTGTTTTGTTTTCCGTAGAATTTTGAAAATCATTAATGTTTAATTTTTTAAATTTCATATCGAAACTCTTAGTAATCACATCTTCTCCTTTTGTTATCATATCGGACCTATTTGAAGGTCTTCGAGGCCTAATCAATTTAATGCTGATATATAAATAAACCGTAATTCGAACCCTATTGAGTGATAAAGTAGCCTGCAACATACTAGCCCACATTTACAAAATGCCATTTCGAACATTCATTAGGAGCAAATGTTAAGTTTAATAATTTCTATTACATCATGTACTACAATCCCCAAAAAATTACACCACATTTACACCATACCATTTCTCTAAGATTCTATGTCAACATGCAGTTAGAATGATGTAGTATTACCCCCAATTAAGTTCCATCACATATTTCTAATATTCTAACAAATATCACAAGGTTTATAACATCATCATAGATTTAGTTTGTTTGATTTCCATATCCAAAATTGTGATTTCCTAAAGACCACCTCTTAGCAAAAACAAGTTGTCCAAAAGTTGTATTGACAACAACTGAACCGAAGGACTTGACGACTACAAATCTTCACCAGCTTTTTCATTCACTTTTTCACTTGCCCTTATTGATATTAATTGCAGAACATTCTGCTTCTCCTCATTAGAATCTGACATGAGATCCTCATTCAGAAGCCAACGACGCTCCTCATCCATATTACCCTGTTCGAACATTTCAACAGTTAAGGGAAAAAAGTCGGTTCTAAATAGTAACAAATCCTGTTTTTTTTCCTACATTCAACTAGAGTACTACAGGATTTAACCAAATTCCAATCACAATCCATAGGTACTTGAAATATGCCACTATTTTTTTCGGTTCAACTACATCACAGTAACTTAAATGACAAACTAATCATTTCAATCCGACTCTGAAACCGATCAACACATGCCTTGATTGCTATCAACATCCGTATCCCACAAGTGTAGCTATTGAAAACACAAAATCAATAATTATTTGAACACGTATAATCTTCAAATGTAATTCCAACCTCGTAAACCAAGTGCTTTTATAAAAGTATGGGAAAATGAGTTACCTATCCTTCTGCACACCCATACTAACATCTTTAGCKGCCCAGTGGATAATATTGCCACATTCCCAACTTCGGTCAAGCTCCGAGAACATGGCATCTAATACACAAGCCTAAATAACCACTATGTTATTAACGGGAAAAGGTTCAGGAATAAGAACCAACTAAACATAAAGATGCAAAAGTCATATAATACATTACCAATTTAAGAATGTATGGACGATGATGCTCTGAACTAGTCAAATATAGGGAGTCCATAACCCAGAACTCTTGAGCATTAGGACTAAATGCAACATACCACCAATTTCCACGTTCCAAAACAGGGAAAATAACCTTCAATTAATAAGGAAAAAAAATTAATAATGTACTATACAATCCCTCGCCAAACATTGTAAATGAAATGACAAAAAGTACAACACATACCACTGCAAACCGACTAGGAGTTTCTCCATTGTATGCTTCTTGAAACAACTTTGACCAACCCTTGCAATCCTTAGAATTGGGGAGATCTACGCTCAGTATTTGGCCAGCACGTATCTTCCCTTACACACATTAAAGTAACATAATATGAGGATCATGAAAATAGGTGGCAGGTCAGATAATCCACAATAATTAACATTTGAATATAAACAAGTTGAAAGAAATTTAATGCTATCAAAGGATCCAACATCACTCGAATACTAGAATCATTGTACTTCTGCTTCCACCGACGGGTGTAACTACAAGCAACTAACCTCACATACTAAACAAGATAACTTGAGTAAGGTCACAAGTAAACATAGGCCATAGAAAACCAATGCAGTTTAATCTAATAACAATAATTTGAACATTAGAGTATTACCAAGGAACATACCGAGACAATTAATTTCAAAAGACCAACCCTAAGGTTAGGAAATTTTGGCAAAAGAAACATGGTGGGATTGTTTCCTAAAAAAAATGGTAAAAGAAGGGATTCGAAAAGTCGTATCACCCTAGAGAATTATCAGTATTCATGACTTCTTTTTAAAACCGACTTAAATGAATAAGACTCCCAAAAGGCACACCATTTGCATCTCACAAATATGTCCAACACTTTTGTATAAAAGACTAGGTCTACTATTTTTTTTTATGAAAATCACAATATAGAATAAGCTGTACCATAGAAATTATCACCCCTCCATCAAACAGTTAGCTAACACACTTAGAAAGAATATTAGGGCATTCAAGTTGAAACAAACAACATTCCAAACAAAACGTTCAATCAATCAAATGTAAACCAAACAAATTAAACATTCAACCAACATCCCAAGATTGTTTCCTTTTACAATATTTTTACCAAAGATTAACAAAGTATTTTGAAACTAACAACGAATTAATCCAACCACAAAAATAACAACCCATTATAACGTAATCAAGGTTAGCAAACCTACAATTCTATAGCAATCAATTAGTTAGAAAAACATACATTATCATCAACACCACCACAATCGGGTTCCACAACCGTGTAACAATTCCTAAGAGTGACAAACATTCCGGAGCAGCGAAACATCACGGGATCAAAGCGAGCATTCCTATAATGACAAATTAAAAAAAAAATAAAGACATCAAGACAAAAATAACAAAAAACAAGTATACTACACATATTCAAATGCTTACCCTTTATCCAAGGGCTTGTGCAGAGCCACACCATGTTCCATAACATATTTAACAAGTTTCACTTTAGTGTGCGGCGAATGCCTTAGTCTGAGTTGATACACAAAAGAGAAATCCAATAAAAATGAAGGGGGTTTCAAGTTACGCTTTCTCCGACTACTCCTCCGTTTACAAGATAACCTTGAAGTACCCACTTGCACATTCAAATCAAGTTCACCGGAACCACGAACATCACACTGAGGTGTTGAGGGCTCACCAATCACCGTTTCATCATCCCCTACACTAACATGATCTCTCGGGCCGTCGTCTACAATTAAAGGTGATACATTCAGCACAGAAGGAAATAATTCAGAATCAGTCTCACAAGTGGTAAGCAGACCTCCCAAGGATACAACAGCCTCAACAGCAGCATTAATCACAGTATCCTCAACCTCAGCCCTACCAAAGGGCCCTAGTCCAGTGTCGACCCAGAAATCAGCTTGCAAGTCCGTCTGAGACTCCACTATTGGGTCCTTATTCCCCAAACAACCGAACTCGGGGCTTGCTTCAGTGAATACCAATGGATCACACCCCACCACTGGATTCGACATTTTCCCTGTGTCATCACCTACATCATTACAAGTAGATGTCGCAGCATTTGGTGCAACCGTCTCAGAAGTTTCTTGTAACAGCTGCTCCTCCACGTTATCAACAATGGCCGGCTGTGACTCTGCTATATCAACATCATTCGAAACACACACTGTCGTACGCTTCTTTCCAGCACGTCTTGATTTTTTAATTACTTGTTCCTCCGCTTTCTCAGGAATGACCGCTTGTGACTCTGCTCCAACCAGGTCATTCGAATCACACTCTGCCCTACGCTTGTTTGCAACACGTCTCGATTTCCTAATAACCTGCTGCTCCACCTTATCAACGTTGCCCGCTTCTGGCTCTGGTAAATCAGTCTCCTTTGAACCACACTCTGCCCTACACTTCTTGGCAGCACGCCTTAAATTAGGATTACTGGAGTAAGCAGATGCTTTCTTCCTGGTTTTTGAAGTAGCATTTATCAACCCACCACGATCAAATGGCCGAACCATTTCACACGGCCCTTCATCGATATCCTTATCTCGGCCCTCTTTGGGATGTTGTCCCCATAAACAACATCCAATATCTGCACCAATAACAATATTATTACACAATATCACTAAAATTGTAAAAAACATAAAACTATGAACAACGTATACACATATACATAGGGGTTTGCTTTCTTTCGTCAACCACACTAATAAACAATCTTATCTTAATCTGCGAACAAATAAAAGATCACTACTCATATATTCCTTGGATAATTAGGTGGGCAAAATTTTTCAGGTCATATAAAATGATGCAATTATAAGCATAAATTGAGTAAGTCATGGGTACTAACTACATAATATAAAATTACCATGTTTGATCAAAATCAATCAATTGGCAACCTTAAATTGTCTTTTGGTTTTGTTTGAAGTTTCTCATTGAACGATTAACTGTATAAAGTTTACTATACTTTGCCTAATTCAAATATATTAACAAACCTATATTTCTTGTCATTTTGTACAAAAGTACTAATTCTCATGTTCGGAAATGTATTTAAGATAGATATAAAGTACCAAACTTGTGAATGTTTGTAACTTTAGTTAATATTTCACATAGGTAACCTTTAATCTTAATGGAACTTTTGTGGTTATGTGTAAGCGGCCACAAAAATAGATCACACCTTTCATTATACATGTACTACTTAACAAATAAATACCCATTCCTAATATTCGGTCAAAAATTTCATACATAACAAATCAAATGTAACCATTGGTATTTCAATATATGACCACTCATCACTGTATAACTTTATGTATTTCGTTGTATAATACAAACATAATAAAATCCACAACTTCAAACTCAACAAAACTCATGAATTATAATACAAACATAATTAGTGCTTTAGATAAACTACTTATGAATTATGACATACTTACAAAAATAAATTATTTAAAATACGACATATAATACTAACGCATACCCCAAGCTTGCCGAAATCACCTCCAGCACCAAATCAATCTTCCTCCTCAGCCATAGAAATATCTTCTTTCGTCCAAACACTTATTCTCGGAGCAACACCCCATCGAATAGGAGGCCGATTCAAACGATCTAAATATAGAACATACAACATTTAAAAAATAACATCAACAAGTAGAGACAATAATACAAATAAATTTAACAATAACAATTGAAAAACATCCATTGAACTTATATATTAGTACTCACAYCTAAAAATATGGTGCATCCTCCACAACCCTTGCTATAACCATATCTATAAAACTGACTCGCAAAACTCTCACAACTTCCAAATAGCTTGTCAAGAAGATACGTGCACCAATCATACGAAGAAGCATCAGAGGCGARAGTCAAAGCGGGCACCAGCTCCGTACACAACCTACCACTGGTTGTAGGGCACAAAACATCACACAATGCAGAAGCCAAGAATACCTCCTTAAATTCGACATCTTGATCTTCTCTGACTTCTTCTGACTCCAAGAACTCAAATAGCTTCTCCCTCAATATAAAATTGGTACCAGAACTAGTTACATAACCATACTTCTTCGAAAAATTAGCGATGTGGGCATGCAAATTCTTGTCAATTCCCTTCAATGTGTGCGGAACTCTCCTAGCCCCAGCTGGGATGCCTAACACCCTCCTCACCTGGGTCCTATTTAATGGAAACTCAACATTGGAAGAAAAAACAAAGGACCTCGAATTGGATCCACCTTAGTCATCAACTAAAAAGTCTGACGAGCAAACCGCCACTCGACTACCAACCAGGGATTCAAAACCATTTCTACACCCATTGCATCTTCAGCTCATTGATTGAATTTTTACAACCTTACCAAATGATCTCACCCGACAGTCAACATTCGGCGGTTTCCCCAACCCCCTTAATCCTTGGTAGAAATAACCTGAACATCTCTCTTCATTTTTCCACGACAGTTTCCCCTTCCTGCACATAAATAAGTTAAGGACATTATTCTAAAGAGGTTAGTTTTATCTTATGAATATCTAAAGGAATTTTGAAGTTGTTATGTTTATAACAAATCCAATAATTGACTTAATAAACAAAACTGAGCTACTAATTAATAAACAAAATCAAAGAACTTACCACTACTCTAGTAATATATTAAATCAATGAAATGCAAATAATCATAAAACTACTGTTACTCAGTTGATAATTAATTAACCATGCAACAGCTAGATGACGAACAGAAGCTGTAGATAATGGCATATTTTTTTGCAAAAAAAAGGAATACCCTTCTCTAAGTTTACAAAATGATAGAATAATCTACTGATAACGCATCCCATATGTTCATCCATTTACTAACCATTATCTTGATCAACCCACATTAGAATCTTCAATTGAAATTGCAATTTGCTTCTTTTCGAATTCGAAAACAGGTACTTATACTTTGTTTTTCTTAGTTGAATCACAAGTGTATAATTTATTAATCGATCTCCTTAGGAAAGGGATTTAACCTACTTTTACTTCCTTCTAATCACAAATCATAATACTTATTCCTTAGATAATTAGGGGATATGCAAATTCTATTCGAGTGTTGAATTGTAGCAAACTAGTAATTACTAAAGTTCAATTCACGTAAAACACATTTCAATTCAAAACACGATCAATTGAATAATAAGCGTAAATTAATCTAAAATTGTAAATGGTTATCGCCCTTATCGAACCAAATTTGTGCACTTACAATAAATGGCTTCAACACGAACACACATAGTTTTTAACTATGAGTTTGCTCGTCAACCAAGGACTAAAGTCCCTAGACAATCTACTGAGGCTGTCATCTTAATGATTTTTTTTACACAATTTGCCAACAGGTGACTTTTTTAAAATCGTATGGAATACCAACCTAAGATTTGGAATTCATCTTACCACCAAATATTATTGACACTACTTGCAACAATTCATTCCCCTATTTGACAACTATCAATACTCCCATCATAAAAATTGCAATTTGTGAGAAAATCATTAATCACCATAATGTTCTATTATCCTTACATTTTTGTTATAATACTTGGATTCATCCTCCTCTTTTCAAGTGTTTGTTGGACATGTAAAAGGAACAAAATCAGCCAATTCCATATACTATTCAACTAAAAAACACACATTGCAATAATTAGGTTCAACTAAACATAGGAAACATACCTTTATGACTTCGGACGTTATATGAACCTCCGATTGGTCATCTTCACAGCTCTCACCAACCTTTAAGGCAACAAGCCAAATAGTATATACTTACTAACCTTGGCCATAATATAAATAATTAACATAATTAGTAAAGTCAATTCAGAATACTTTACCTTCCGCTTCTTCTTCCTATCAGAATGAACCGCTGCCTCCGTACCATCGCCTGGAATGAGAGTTGACAATTTACCCTAAAGTTCGTCATCACAAGTAATGCATAAATTTCAAATGATTTTTAATTCTTTTTATAACAATTTAATTCTAGTATAAAAAAATGGAAAAATAAATTAAACAACACCAACTAAGTCCTCACCCCCCAATTAGACCTTCGAGCTCCATAGCCTCTTTTTTCTCACCATTAGGTGTCGGGTATCTTTTTCTCCAACAATCTACTGCCATGACAAAATAATTACAAATTTATAAACTAACAACTTAGATACAAAACCGCAAGCATCAATAAATTCAAGGAAAACCTTTCAAAAAAAAAAAAAAAATTCAACACACAACATTACAAAAAAAGAGACCTGTTGTAAAGTAACAAGGTAGAATACTTTGGTCCTTCATTCATTTATCTCTAACACCAAGGTAACCCTACACCATTGCAATTTGCCAACACCAACTGGTAGAAATTGGAAAGAAATTATATTTTCAGGGGCTGCTTTTCATAAGCCATTTTACACTTTATTAAATCTTTTCCATCAATCTTTGAAACATTTCTAACAAAAWTTGTGAGTCTACAACAACTATAATAATGTAAAAACTTCAATTGGATCATACTTTTTATGTCTTTCAAACTTTTTTGACTCAAAAATTAAATTAGTAATAAAATTCTTTACAGAGTAATTGCCATAACTAAAACTAAAAAAGCTTATACAATTATGGACATGACATTCTAAACGAAATTTATAACCTTTACATTCCGATATGACATTCAAACTTAAAGATATAAGTACCAAAAACATCGATATGAGTCAGAAAATTTATCAACTCTTTCAGCATAGCAACTAATTTATCATTTTCAATTTAACCCTAAACGAAAACTAAACGACAACATGGCCAAACAGTCCCGACAAATACAAAATTAGCAAGAACGAATAGTCCCGATAAACACAAAATTAGCAAGAACGAATGGTCCCGACAAATACAAAATTAGCAAGAACAAATGGTCCCGACAAATACAAAATTAGCAAGAACGAATGGTCCCGACAAATACAAAATTAGCAAGAACTAATTACCGACATGATTTCTCAATATCATATAATATTTTTAGACATATATTGGAAAAACACAAAACCTACCCAAAACCCTAACTTTATATCACATCATACATTATTTATAAACAAATCTTACAAAAACATGAAAACTACCTAAAACCCTAAGTTTAAGTAACAAATTTACATACTTAAAAAACACATACAAAATCTACAAAACAACAACGCATAACTACATTTCTTAAATACAACACCATTACTTCAATTACCTGAAAATCGACCTAAAAAACGCCAATTCAGACCACTAAGGTACCCAAACGACACCAACAACTCTCCCCGCAGATGCAGCAACCACATGCAAATAACCGATTCGTTGATGACGCTATCTAGATTAACAATCAGCTTCAACTTCTCACATAAATTAAACCAAATTGTTGACGGTTTTAAATCGGGAATTCAAATTGGAAATATGTGGCGAAACGGATTAATGAACATGGGAACAAAAGAAAAGAGGAAGAAAAGAAAATGAAAAATAAATGCAGAGAGGAAGACGAAGAGAGAGAGAGAATGAAATGACAATTAGAAGCTTTGTATTTCTTTCAAATTTCAAAAAGCTATCCTACTTTTCGGTTCAACCCAAAAAACATTGCTCCCTCCAAAATTTTGGTCAAATCAACATGCAAACTAAAAAAAACAAAAAGGATACCAAGACCCCATAACCCATATGCACGTGCATACTCTACAATGAAGCAAAAATTTTTGGACATAAATGCCCCTGTGTGACGTGCCGACATCACACACTGTGATGTATATATCACTACTCTCAGCATAGACCACCTAAGAAATTATGATCAATAACACCATTACCGTCAAAAACATGAGCAAAATCAATAAGCTTGACAGTACACCGAGGATATCCACCTTTCACTTCGGACTCACCATCATAAATTATGAGGATTGAGTAAGAATTGAAGTGAAATCCTCTTTGTTCCTCAAACCATGACTTTAGTTCTAGCAATTGCGGTAAAATTCCAGATACATTGCCCGAAACATCATCTGATAATTTGTCTGGACAGAAGAACTTCCTGAAAACTGATCTGACATCATCTACCATAAACTTCTTAATTTGCTTCCTTTCAAGCCTCCAATAACCAGATTTTTGTTTGGGAATTTAACAAATACAAGGGTCCCAAAGATTGAATACGATAAACAACAACAGAAATAATACTTTGAGGCGTGTTGGCACTTTCCCAAAAGAGATATACCGACCCTTACACTAAGCACGGGTTACACGGAATTCCACTTTCGAGATAGAACAAAGTACAAAGTAACTCGCGCTTAGTACGATTCACTTTCAATGAGAGCAAGTCTAATTATGGTTGTGTTTTAGATGATGATTATGGAGAAGATGGGAGAAACTTGACCAAAAACATAAGTTATTTATTGCTTATCTTTTTAATATGACTTTATCATCAATAATATAAGCCATATGTCTCAAAAAGGAAATCTGCCATACAATGCCTTATAATGCTTGGAGATATCCCAGCCAAAGAATGAAACCACACAAGCACACCCAAAGCGACGCAAGGAATCAAACAAAACTACCCAACTTGCGTTTGGCTGCCTATGAACCAAACTGCAGCCTTGTTGTAGTTCACTTGTTCATACCGCAGTGCAACCGCAGTTTGTACTGATTTTAAGACATTCCATGTCATATTGCTATGCAATAAACTTAGGCATGTTTCCTTATACTTTGTTTGATTATTTACAACACTATAACCAACTAAATAAATCAAACAAACTTTATTTTTAAACACATACACTAAATAATTTCCAACAATCTTCCCCCATTTAGTGTATCAAGTCAAATGGACCAAAAACATCAAAACCATCATCATCAACACGAACAATCTTATGCATAAATGAAAGTGTACTGAGWCTTGAACTTCCACCTAGTATAATACACATTCCAAGAGGTCGTATCCAAATGGTGACGTTTAACGCTTCAACCATTTTCAATACATAGTGACAACTTGAAGATATTATACACACAAGATTTCTACTTGAGCTCATTATTATTTCCGACACTTTTATAGGGTCGTGTGTCCGTATCTATTCATAAGTGCATCAAAGCTTTCCCCAATAGCTTCTTGAAGCGGCCAAACCTCGCACTTATATAGGCTTATCTTTTGATCAACATGCTATTGTGACTTTAGCACAACCAAAAGATACCACCTTATACCGACACAAAAAGGAACTTCACCTTGGATATAAAACAGTTCCACAATCATCAATTAAGAGGTTTAACCTCATTGAACTTGAGACCTAACGTCTTATTAGGCGTCAAGTTGAAGTCCCCTTAATTGTGATTAGTATGGGGATGCAATCTAAGACCGATTGCCATCCATTACTTTTCCGTATTTCTAGCTTTACCGCTATACTGTACGTTCTTTGACATAGTCAATAATTACGGCMCCATTTTAATAAACTTGACTATAAAATTCTTGTAACTCGACTTCTTTACTTGTTAAACACATAGTAATATACTTCAATATCATTAAGGAGTCCATAATACAAGTTAGCTTCTTGATTACCCAAGAGATAGTACTTCCCCCATGGAGAAAAACTCATCCACTAGGAGAAAATACAATTTACAACTTGCATTTGAAATCCTTTCTAAAACCAAAGTACATCACTAAAACTKAAACCAAAACTATGGTTTTCCTCATGTATTACATGACAAGACTAATATCTTGCCAAAGATTCATACTAGTCTTACTAGTATATCTACACAATTTGCTCACCGCAAATGTAAAATKTGACTTAGTATTCGTCGTTACTTATGTCATACAACCTATTACTCTTTTTAAGTTAAGAACTTACATTACCATTACTTGGTAATAACTTTTACTATCATGCATAGGTGTTTAATTCTTATATTCGAGATGACAACAACTTTCTATATTTTCAWGAAARAGAACRGTTCCAATAATAYTCTTGTCATCTTCATATACACAAATTATGAGACTTTACCGTTGCCATKAAATTTGTTATATATTATCCTCATTGTCTCAATTGTTCATAAGAATACATTAGACAATTAACACAATCTTATCACATACTCAATGTCATTGTTTAAACCAATCAAAGATTTAAACAAKTTCCGACCTCCAAGTTTGATTTGCACAATGAATTCTACCATTCATTGAATATAAACCCWTGCATCAAGTATACTTGTCTKAGAAATACATATTTTTCCTAATTCTCTAAACCAAGAGAATATAAATCATGAACAATATTGACAAATACCAACATCTATTAAACCATAGAATACATCAATAATTAAATTTATCATTTATATTGACATATAATTCACAAATCTCATAACCAAGAGATTGTAATTCCATGATTAATTTATTGCAATGATTACAATACAATATCCACACTTCTATGGATTTCATTGCAATACTCTTTATTCTATTTTACCATAGAATATTAACTTTAAACCAAATTAATCATCTATCCATGTCATATACTCCTTTATACCAAGGATATTACAACAATAATACACATGTAAGCTTGGCTTAAAGAAAACTATCACAGCCAAATCAAAAAGAAAGTTAATCATGAAATACATGTAAAACAATAGAAGTCAATAATGGGAACTTCTAATAACATACTTAATCGTAAAAGTAAAAACAAAAAACGAAGTCACACCAAGTTAAATGGAAGTAACTGACTAAAGCATAAAGGCAACCAAACCAAAGTCAATGGCTATTATTCCCATACTTTGTCTGGAAAACTACTCATGCATGCAACACGACTATCATAAACTCGGAATTACCAATTTACCATGCTATTCAACGAATTTTCAAGATCATGCATGCATGAAATAAAATAAACAAGCAGGGCTCACGACATCAATGGGTAACCGCGGCCATAACTCATCAACAATAACCCCAATTCTCGTTGATAACTGTCAAACATTCATGTATTTGATACCAAGGAAAAACAAAAAATTCCGTATGTATCAAATCACACATGAATCTTAATCAACGCCCATATGATAAACTATAATTTTGTTCTTCCATTAGCAATGTTAATCTTCATAATTTTTACCAATCATCTTTATATGGGCATAAATTCATGACAATACATCTCCTCTTTAATTTTCAAGACATCATATCATCAATTAACCTTGATGTATGCTTCATGTCTAAAATTCCATCAAGAGAAGAACAATTAATAATAAAAATTTATTATTAAAACAAGAAATTTCTTACTTGAAACATCTTCAYTCATAAATTAAACTTGAGAAAATCCCTCCGTCTTTTGTAATTCACGTACAGATAATCTTACTTTCCTCCATCTTCGTAAATTGATACCCTCAAATTTGTCCAACTTCTGAAAATTTCGCTGTCAAATCCTTGATCGTAGACATCTTTGATGTAATATCTCTTTTGGATTGTTGGGGAATTTAACAAATACAAGGGTCCCAAAGATTGAATACGATAAACAACAACAGAAATAATAATTTGAGGCGTGTTGGCACTTTCCCAAAAGAGATATTCCGACCCTTACACTAAGCACGGGTTACACGGAATTCCGCTTTCGAGATACAACAAAGTACAAAATGACTCGCGCTTAGTACGATTCACTTTCAATGAGAGCAAGTCTAATTGTGGTTGTGTTTTTGATGATGATTATGGAGAAGATGGGAGAAACTTGACCTAAAACATAAGTTAATTATTACTTATCTTTTAATATGTCTCATAAAGGAAATCTGCCATACAATGCCTTATAATGCTTGGAAAATCCCAGCCAAAGAATGAAACCACACGAGCACACCCGAAGCGACGCAAGGAATCAAACAAAACTACCCAACTTGCGTTTGGCTGTCTACGAACCAGCTGCAGTTCACTTGTTCATACCGCAGTGCAACCGCAGTTTGTACTGATTTTAAGGCATTCCATGTCATATTGCTATGCAATAAACTTAGGCATGTTTCCTTATACTCTGTTTGATTATTTACAACACTATAACCAAGTAAATAAATCAAACAAACTTTATTTTTAAACACATACACTAAATAATTTCCAACAATTTTTCCCCTTATAATTTGTCTGGACAGAAGAACTTCCTGAAAACTGATCTGACATCATCTACCATAAACTTCTTAATTTGCTTCCTGTCAAGCTTCCAGTAACCAGATTTTTCCCCTTGGTAAATCTGCAGGCCAGATATTCTGAATCCCAAAGAAAGGCTAGTGGTTCTTCTATCTTTTTTGAGGCACTTCGCGACATAGTCCTCTYAAGCTTGAGGATACCATGTTCTGGACCCCATCTTGATGTCAATGATGCATGGTTTTTTGTAATCTGAGGCAGCATCTTGCAGAACCAGATGAGGATGCAGTCTAGATCCATCCGATGCTTCAACAGTTCGAGTACCATAAAACGCAGGGAAGAAGCAGCGAADTGACTTCTTGATTTTCTGGCTAGAGCGAAGGGCTTCATAGAAAGCAGCCTGTTTAGAGTTACCATATATAACTTCACTAGTCATATAGAACTGATGCAAATTCTTTGATGGCTATTAATATGAAATATGAGTATATTTTGGCCTAACTCATGTTAAATCTTTGTAATTGAAGTCATTTGTTAAGTTCTCTATAATATATACAACAAAATTTTAAAACATACATTGTAAGAAGAACTCAACCTCTCTAGATCCTCGGTCATCCTCTTGAAGAGGCTTGTAAAATCGGCCTGATCCATCAATCTGAGGACCTAACTGCCCCCTGAGGGCCTGGTGCCCGGCAACTTTTTGGTTGATTACTTTTTGGTTCATTTTTTTTAAGAAAAAAACACGGGACATGAATTTAACAAAAAATAAAATAAAATTATTGATTTTATGGATAATATGTGATATTGATTAGTAATTATAAAATCTAAAAATAATTCAAATTCCATTTTTTAAATCCCTCAACCAAACTTTGTATCAATCCAAACATAAGTAGTACTTAAACAAGTATAAATAATTTTTTGAAGCAAAGGCAATTCATTAATTAAGGGACAAAGTGTCCATTAGTARATAAGGAGCCACCTCAAGTGGACAATGATCCCAAACTTGAGCCGACCCATTCGGCACCATTGAAGCTAAATGATGAGCAACTGAATTGCCGTCCCTTTTAACATGAGACCAAGAAATAAAATCAAAAGACTTACTAATATCCAAAATGTCTCCTAAAATATAATCGAACTCAGTGAAAAATAAGACTTCCTTAGACAAGCGATCAACCATGATTTGGGAATCCGATTCGACAATGATTCGAGTGCAACCATAACTCCTAGCTAAAGTAACTACGAAGGCCATCGCTTTACACTCAGCTACCAACGGTTCCATGAACCCACGAAACCGACGAACAGCCGCAAAAACAACATCCCCTTGGGAATTGCGAGCAACCACCCCTAATCCAACCCAACCTTCCTCCTTAAGCGAAGCATCACAATTGATTTTTAAGGAGCCTTCAGGTGGGGCTATCCAAATGCGTGGGCTCGTGGCTTTCACAGTCGAGGGGAGGCCATAAATCCTCGCAGAGTAAGAGGCCTGATCCGAAACCAGGGCACTCAGGCAATTACTCACTGACAAGTGAGGCATGTCAGTGCCATTGAACACCATTTCATTCCTTCGTCTCCAAATAACCCATAATAAAATAGTCG
Source organism: Bassia scoparia (assembly GCA_008642245.1). Classification (NCBI taxonomy): domain Eukaryota; kingdom Viridiplantae; phylum Streptophyta; class Magnoliopsida; order Caryophyllales; family Amaranthaceae; genus Bassia; species Bassia scoparia. The sequence goes on along the minus strand of SNQN01007362.1, from coordinate 13,503 downwards.
CGGTTTGGCACTTTCTTGGCTCCATTTTCTCCCACCCAGCTAAGTAATCCAGGAAGCTCGAAACACCATCCCAACGAAACTCACTACAACCCATTTCAAGCCGTAGATCACTAACCGCAAAAACACTCAAAAAGGGCATGATGCATGGTCTCTTGTTTAGTGGGACACCAGGGGCAAGAATTATGCTCAAGTAAGTGACGATGAGCAAGATAGGAACGGACAGGAAGAGGGCCAGTGCAAGCACGCCAAAGAAAATGACGCACTTTCGGAATAACATCCACCGACCACAGAAACACCCACGCTTTATGGAAAGAAGCCAGATCACACGATTTCCCAATTAGGTAAGCCGTTTTCACCGAATAAGACCCCTCCTTCGAAAACGCCCACATGAGACTATCCTGGGGTGCACGAATACTCAAAGGGTGCACGAAGAATGCACCTGATATCTCTCTCCGAAAAGTGAGCCGAAAGCAGCTCAAAGTTCCATTCCATGCTTTGTTGAACAATAAGATCACTCACAACCGAAAGCCCCGGAACTGGAGGAGTTTGAACAAAGCTACCCAATTCATTCGCCACCCACCTATCTCTCCAAATATCCACAAACCTCCCATCCCCAATCCTCCAAAGCAAGCCCTCCTGGAGAAGAGATTTCGAGGACCAAATACTAGTCCAAGAATAGGTGCCAGCTAAGCCCAAAGCCGCTTCCAGAAAAGTGCATTTTTTGTAATATTTGGCTTGAAACACACGACTCATCAGGCCCAAAGGGAATGAAACTAGCCTCCACGCTTGTCTCCCTAAAAGAGCTACATTAAACACATGAAGATCACGAAAGCCCAGGCCACCCAAACATTTAGGAGAGCATAAATTATTCCAACTAACCCAATGCATACCTCGTTTCCCATCCGAAGCACCCCACCAAAATCTTGCCACCATGGCATGAATATCATTAAGCACACTGGAAGGGATCTTATATACACTCATAAGGTATGTTGGGATAGCTTGCAAAACGGACTTAATGAGAATTTCCTTTCTAGCTCGAGACAGTAATTTCTCCTTCCACCCATGAATCTTTTTCCATAATCGATCCTTAAGAGCATTTAAAACAAGCCTCTTAGATCGACCAATAATAGTCGAATTCCTAAATACTTTTCATGCTTCTCCACCATTTTCATACCAAGCAAATCAACCAGCTCCTGTCGCATAGAAGTACTGACACCTTTGCTAAAAGAGACCTCCGATTTATCATAATTAATTTTCTGTCCGGAAGCTACTTCATACTTGTTGAGTATATCAACTATAATCGAGCATTCCCTTCGGTTGGCTCTTGCAAAAAGAAGACTATCGTCTGCGAACAAAAGATGAGATACAAGAGGACCACTCCTATTCGCCTTTGCCTCATGGAGAACCTTATCCTCCACTGCTTTCCGAAGCATCCTCGAGAAAGCATCAGCCACCAAAATAAATAAATATGGCGACAAAGGATCGCCTTGCCGCAAGCCACGAGAAGGAGTCACCATACCACGACCATTAACAATGAAGGAATATTTCACTGTTGTAATACAAGCCATCACAGTAGCAACCCAAGAAGCCGAGAACCCCAATTTCAAAAGTAAATCTTGAACAAAAGTCCATTCCACCCGATCGTAAGCCTTGCTCATATCTAACTTAAGACCAATCGTCCCCTTACTCCCATTACTCCGTTTCTTCATAGTATGAAAGATTTCCAAAGCCACCAGTGCATTGTCCGTAATTAAACGCCCCGGGACAAAGGCACTTTGCTCCTCCGAGACCACCCTTGGTAGAATGGATTTTAGCCGAATAACAAGAGCTTTCGAAGCTATTTTATAAAGCACATTACAAAGAGATATAGGCCAAAATTCCATCATGGAGGTGGGAATTTTCACTTTGGGAATAAGAGCAATATTAGTGTAATTTACTGCCATGGGAGAACGACGACCATGTAAGATGTCACACACATAATTCGTCACATCATCACCAATAATGTGCCATAACTTCTGATAAAAAATGGCATGAAAACCATCAGGCCCGGAGCCTTACAAGGGTGCATTTGAGACAAAGCATTATAAATATCATCCTTAGTATAATTCGCAAGAAGAAGGGCATTTTCCCTATCAGTGATGAGAGGGGAAACATTATTAAGGACAGCTGTGATGTTGTCATTTGAAGGATGAGAAGTCGAGAATAAGTGAGCATAATAATCCTCCACAAGAGCAATGTCCTCCTCTTCCGTACACCAAACTCCAGCAACATCATAGAGACCTTTTATTTCATTCTTTTTCTTCCTTTGTGAAGCTTTGTGGTGAAAGTATTTCGCATTACGATCCCCGTCCTTGATCTCAGCAGCTCGAGAACGGACATACTAGTAAGCTTCAAGTGCATCACAAAGGTCATTTAAATCCTTCTCTAAATTTGAACAACTCGCAGCATTAATCTCAGAAATAGGAAGAGACTAGGCATGTTTTAAACTCTTCTCCGCAGCCTGTATCTTCTTAGAAAGATCATCATACTTCCCCTTACCCCAACTAGAGAGGGCAGCCGAAAGAGAGAGGAACCTATCCGACATTACTCCACCCACTGAACTCGTCCAAGACTGACGAACTAAGCATTCACACTCACCATCTAGCAGCCATGCAGTTTCAAACTTGAAAGTCCTTCGGCGATGTTTAGTGGGACGTTTTTGAGCATTATCAAAAGACAAAAAAATAGGAGCATGGTCAGATTTCACCCGAACCAAATGTTTCACCACACCATTCGGAAATAGAGACCACCATCGAGAATCTCCAAGAAAACAATCGAGTCTTTCCGGAACCATAGTTGCCACCGTGAGTCCCCGCTCCCAAGTATACCAAGTCCCAACATACCCCAAACCACGGAGGGAGCACTCCTCCACCGTTTCCCGGAACTTGTCAATCTCCCTCCGTTCACAATCAGCCCCACCAGCCTTCTCCTCATAACTCAAAATTTCATTAAAATCACCCCCTAGAAGGATGGGAAGGGGGGATTCAGAGCACAACTTACGAAGAAGAGTCCACGTCTTGTATTTATTAAAAGCCTCTGGGAACCCATATATGCCCACAAACCTCCAGCTTTTACCCATCCCATTCACAACATCTCCACAAATGTGATTTCTCGAAAAAGAGACTAAGTTAAAAGAAAGCACTTCATTCTTCCAAAACAAACACAAACCACCTGAGAGTCCTTGACTACTCACCCCAAAAGCACAAGTAAAGCCCAATTTTGACTTCAAATTTTCAGCTACATCTTTTTTGATTTTCGTTTCCGACAAAAATAAAATGTCGGGGGCAAGAGAGACACACCACCCCTTTAAAAGACGAACTGAACGGGATTGCCCACCCCTCGACAGTTCCAACATAAGGTACTCATGGAGAACGGCGGGGTTGGGTCGTACCAACCTCCGCCATATTAGGAGAGTTAGAAAGTACCTCAAGGATGGTTCTAGACCGCTTCCCATCTGTAGCTTCTGCACCTCCTTCATCCACCTCCATGTCAACCAAAGCTCGCTTGTGTGATATCGAGAAATCCTTCGATTCTAACTCATGCCCATGACTCCGAGCCATTTTCTTCCATTTTTTGGGAACATAATTAGGGGTACCCAGTACACCCTGAGCTGGTGTAATTGAAGGCAAAGCAGCTCGCTGATCAGTGGAAGAGACAGTTTGAGGAGCCAACTCTTCTCCCTCCTTAATACCTGCATGATTAACCATAGGAATGGGATCCTTGGAAGCATGTGTCACTTCTTTAGCTGGCTTTGCGTGGGGTTGAGAATCCAGGATTAAATTTCTGGGCTTGTTGCGAAGAAAGGGAGGCTTACAAACCCCCACCTTTTCCCCTTCGAAATTTATCCTTCTGGCCACACTCGGAGGACCCAAACGGATAGCCTTCACATCTCTATATGACGTCCGACGTCCCGATTTCCCAAAGTCAGAARCCACCATCCATTTCTTAGCCTTCTSACGCTCCTCCAAGGAGATACGAGGTTTCTTACGCGGCGATGCTCGAAGATAAGGACCATATTGGAAAACCACCTTCCCCTCCACTTGAACTTACGTTGGACCATAAATAATTAAACATATTATACTTGGAAAAAAGGATATTGAAAATTTAAATAAGCATTAATTTACATTTTTAGTTGAATCAATTATCGAAACATGATTCCTTTACTTTTATTATCTCTATAATATAAGGGAAGGGGAGCAATGGTGTCCCCCTATGAACTTACGTTTCTACCCTTAATGAATATTATTTTGATTTTGTTTTATGAAAAACAAAAAAACATTTCAAGCAACTTAATGTCAACATAAACACAATTTAATGCAAATTTGAAAAAATAATTTAAATTAAAGATATTTTACCATTAATTTCTCAATCAATCAAAACGGTATATTATGCAATTTCATAAAATATGCAAAAATTAAAATCATTACCACTTATATTTGAATTAATCAATGAGAAATGAATCTGGACATTAAATTTTCATAAAAAATGTAAATTTAAAATCATTGTTGCCAATTAAATGTCAATTTATAATTAAATGTAATTTGGACACTAAATTATCACAAACTATGTAAATTTAAAAGTTATTGTCATTTATATATCTATCTATCAATCAATCAATTATGCACAATGAACCTGGACACTCATTATTATAATAGGAATATTAATTTAATATTTGACACACTTCGACCACTATATAAAGCACAATCCTCTCCCCATTCTAAAACACTCAATAACATCGTCTTTAATTTCTTACTATGTGTTATATGTATGCATATATCTTTTACATATGTCTTTATGTGTACTTTAAAATTAAATTGATGTATGGTTATCATCTACATATCTATATTTTAGATTAATTTCAATGGGTTATGTATATAGTTGATCAAATTTATTATTTCTGTTCATAACTTTTTTCGTCAATGGGAAACTCATGGGTGATCTTCATATAATAACACTATGAATGTTGAAAAAATTATACGGAGTAATTTGAAATGAAATTTCATAATTGTTTATTGATTTGTTAAAATACTTTTAATTTTGTTATTGCACAAGTTTCATTATGCTGACTTGCATCCACTTTACAATATATATGCATGCACGCCCGCAACGCGTGCACAAAACAATAGTATCTCTTATAATAAGCTGATGATGTTCATATAAGATGGGAAATTTTGATTTTAATAATTCGTACTTTTGGTCGTCCACTCGTAATAATTCCGACTCAAAATATCTATACCTAATATATTAAAACTCACCTCCAATTACAAATTTGACACTTGGCACGTTATAATCACTCTCCTCACTAATAAATCAATATCTCCTCATTATAGTGACACGTCATTTTTCAATTCAAGCATTTCTCCTAAATTTAATTTTATTTTCTTCCCTAAACTCTTCATATGTCTAACTCATAATTTATTCATAGCCCTTATGATTATCTTTAAGTTTATCATTCATCTTTCTTTTATCAATTTCATCATTATAATGTATACGATGATAACTTCAACCAAACTTATATCTATACCTATAATACTTTGTATTTTAAAAGGTTGATAGACACCAAAACAGTAATACATTCAAAATTATATACCATTCAGATGTCAGAAAATCATGAATACCATTCAGATGGCCAAACAGTGTTGGAAACTCCACTCCTCCAATAATTTGGCTAGTAAGGTCATTGAATCCAAATATTGTACTGGCCAACATCCTAGAAAATTCAAGTATGGCTCCCATTTTTGGCAAGATCTTGCCAAGGGGTGGGACACTTTTGCCAATCATTCAAGATGGGCTTTGGGTGATGGTTCCCTTCTCTCCTTTTGGTTGGATGACTGGACAGGCACAMGGCCTCTGAGGGACAAAATCCAAAMCCCTTTAACCCCACATGAGGAAAGTGCAACAGTGGATAGGTTTTTGGTTCAGGGGAGCTGGGACCTTACTACTTTATCATTTGCACTGCCTCTGGACATTCTCAACCTCATCTTAGRCATTCTAATCCCTACACYTGGCTCAGATARTCTCATTTGTCCTTATGCCAAAGGAACATATTTTGATACAAAAGGCTTGTATTCTCTTCTCTACTCTAAGTCCCTCTCTTCAACCCTTAGTATTGATTGGGCTCTGGTGTGGAAACTGGATATTCCTCCTAAACTCAAATATTTCCTCTGGCAGGCCTACTGGGATTCCCTACCCACCAATCATACTCTGTCAGTGAGGGGACTTGCTATTTCACCCTATTGCCCCTTTTGTCCAGCAACAACTGAAACTTGGAGTCACATATTTAAGGACTGCCCTAGAGCCATTGATCGAATTATGGTCCCTTACCTAAGCACCCCCCTTTACCTCAGAACTTAAGCCCTTCTCAATGGCTCACTGCCAATTTGAAAGTCACTGCCCAACAGGCTAATGTTACCTGGAATATCACCTTTGCATGCTTGTGTTGGAAACTGTGGCTAAGGAGAAATCAATGGGTCTTCCAAAGACATAATGAACCTGTACAAGTGGTCTGGGTTAAAGGAGTTAAGATGGCTACAGCCCATCTGAATTGCAACACTCAGACCACTCAACACACTTTGCTCATGAACTCATTTATGATGTCATCACACCCTCATATTTTTAAGTGTGATGCCTCCTTCTCTACCTTGGAGTCTGGTATGGGGGCTTCTTATAGATCCACAAACACAACAAGAAAATTAGCTTCGGTCGACCACGATTACCGACCGATTTTCGGTCGGTAACAACGGTTACCGACCGAAAATCGGTCGGTAACAACGGTTACCGACCGAAAATCGGTCGGTAAGCGGTGTCGGAATCACACTACAAGAAAATCGATTTCGGCCGACCGACCTCACCGACCGATTTTTTTTTGGTCGGTAACACCGACTATTGCCGACCGCCTTCGGTCGGTGAAATATTACCGACCACCCAATCGGTCGGTAGTACCGACCGAAAATTCATAGGTCGGTATTACCGACCGTAATTGTGGTCYGTAACCTCTCAACTTGAAACCTCTACATACTAAAATTTCCGCCAAAAGTACCGACCGATACTGCAGTTTCGGTCGGTAATGTATATTTTTTTTTAAAAAAAATGAAACAAACGTGCTTTTAAAAATGAGGTAAGGCACTCTTTAAAAGTGCTTTTACCGACCGAATATTCGGTCGGTATCACCGACCGATGTTGTAATTCGGTCGGTAAAAGCCCTTTTTTTTAAAAAAAAAACATCGCTGCCAAACCTCCTCACCCGTAAAACACAATTTTTTTTTTCATTTCAAACCCACTCACACTCTCACCCGTAAAACAAACCCTCTCACTCTCAAACCCACTCACACTCTCAAACCCTCTCTCACTCAAACTCTCAAACCCTCTCTCACCGGCGCCGGTGAAGGGACACCAGCCTCTCTCGCACTCTTTGCCGCCGTCACTACTTCTCTCTCTCGCTCCTCATCGCCGCAGCCTCTCTCTCTTTCTCTTTCTCTCTTTTTCCTCGCCGGCGACCCACCMCGGAGGCCAGAAAAGGGCCGCTTTCCACCTGCCCAGACCGCCGCCACCACCTGCCCAGACCGCCGCCACCTCCTCACAAACGCTTGACTTTGGTATTTTTTTTATTTGTTTTTATTTTATTTAATTCTGCTCTAATTTTAATCTAATTTGTTTAATTATCTTTTTGTTTGAGTTTGTTTAATTATTTATTAATGAATTGGTATGTAATTGGTATGTAATTGGTATGTAATTATATTGTAATTATTATTTAATTATTGGTATTGTAATGATGACTCTAAGAGATTATTGTCTAATTACTTGATCAGGGCACTAGGTAGTGTACAGTGTCGGGTATGTACATGATCGACCTTAACGGAGTTATTGTTAAATTATTGATTACAGTGAATTGGTAATGGTAATTCGTATGTAATTAATTGTTTAATATGATCTAGTGTAATGTGGTATGTAAATTAATTATTGACTATAATACTCATTCCACTATTAAATTTTAGCACAACATTAAGAAAAATGAAGAAGAAGCTTGACTTATATTGGAATGGCTAGATGTAATTGGAATGGCTTCTAATAATAAGGGATGGCTAGAGTAAATTGGAGAATGGCTTCTTTACACTTCTAAGGTTTAGCACTCGTAAACTTTTAAGAAAAGAGACTAACTAAGAGAAAGAAGGAATGTGTCTTAGGAATGAAGTATCATATTAAAAAAAGTATATAGAGACTATTGCATAAATTTGTTAAAATTCTAAAACTCTTGATAGGTCTGAGTTAATAGAAATCTAAGTCTTAAAAATGACAAACCGTTAAGCTCTGTAGTATGCTTGAAACTGATATTTTTTAATTGGCTTAGATAAAGGGCTTGCCCAAGAACGAAAGGATAGGAGGCATGTGAGTGGATATGTATAATAGACGAGTAGATAGGAAGCATCTTCGGACGTGAAGTCATCGAAAGGGGTGATTGCTAAAGTTTGTGCTGCCTTTATCGTCTCTCAAAAGCGACCCTGGACTCAGCAGGCAAGTGACGATGTTACCGAAGGTGTGTTCGTGGTTTGTAATAAACGTTGAAGTACTTTTGGAAGATGGCCCGGACTTATAAGGTACAATTTTGTATAGGAAGTCGGTTTGCATGGAGAAACTTACTATTAGAATGCGAAGTCGAACATGGTGAAAGGCGTGAGCAAAGGTCCACCTGTCTCTCCTACTCGCAAACGAAGTCACCTTTACCGGGAGAAATGGTTGTGCGATGCATTGGGAGACGTGGACAATCATTCCTGAGGAGGCAGCTTTAGTCGAAGGAGAACCAAATACGGAAGCCGAAAAAGTTTTCTGAGTTGCTCAAGTTAGCCCAAGAGCCGTTGTATGTGGAGGCAACATCTCGGTGTTGGAGATGGCTTCTAGGAATGATCAATTTGGAGTCTGAGTACAACTGCCACACAGGTGCGTTAGATGGGTTTTAGGGTCTTTGTGAGTGATGCGCTCCCCACGTCCCAAAAATAAGTGGTGAACATCCTACTACGACAGGCAAAGAAGATACTCAAGGATATAGAGCTTCCCTCATGAATACACCGATACAACGGCATGCCCAAAAGGACGTATGCTTTGTATAGTCATAGATGGAAAGGAGCTGATGTGCTGCGTATTGGGTAACGTACGTCGCATTGCGGACCTCGAATCGAGGCAGAAGGACTTCGAATGGTAGTTTGAGTTGACCCAGCGAAGGCTCTTCATGGTGTCTTTCAATATACCACTGATGTAACGCTCTGCTAGGTGCAAGAGATGTATCCACTGAGAAACATTGCTAGAGTTCTTGATTACATGGCATCTGAAAACCGCACGTGAGGGCAAAGGGAACATGGCTCAACCAAATTGACAGGAACAGCTTGGAAGCACTTCGACAACACTGTTTTGAACGGACTTGTGCAACATCCGAGCTCAGAAATGTCTAGACTGGCGTTGGGTGCACCGATCGGTTTTCCGTTTTTGGAAAGTTGTGGAAAGCAATTACTCTTTGTTGGCCTGTTCTCACTACACCTTAAACAATGTCACCGGACGATGCTGCTGAAGAAACCGTTTCATTTTCCTTTCGCATTACCTTATACCTGGTGCACAAAAACCGAAGAAGCAACTTGGATGTCTAATGCAACGCTTTGATTGATGAGCTGAAACAATTTGGTTCTGTATGGGTCCACTCACTTATACTGAATCATCAAAAAAGCAGAATTTCAGATCTTCGCGCAGCCGTTGTTCCGTCATGACTATCAGTGAGCTTCCAGCATACGGTATGTGTCACGGTTGGAAGGCCCTCTGGTTTTATAGGCTTTGTCCATATGACATGGAGAAAAGCAAGGCCTTTTGGCTAAACATGGTGTTGTCAACAGTATCAGTGGTTTTGATTGTGCCATGCGTCGGTTTTATGAACTCCGACCACCCTTTCGTTAAAGAATAAAGCACAGCTTTCTGTAAAGAACAGTAGGTTAGACAAAATGACTCGGGCTCCTCATATCATGTCAAGTGAGGAACTTGGCAGATTGAAAGATTTACCGAGAGTAACTAATGGTACCTGAGGCTTGAAGCAATGTGAAGAAGAAAAAAAACTAGGATGGGATAAGCAATCTGTTTGACTGGCCTGTAATATTGGAAAATTGTATTGCTACGGCACAACTTCAGACGTCATGCATTATTTGGAGAAGAACTTCTTCGAGACAGCCTTATCTAGCACATCAGGCACGTGAAAGATGAAACAGCTGATAAGTGTCAGGGGCGGAGATAGAAGACATGGAAGATGTGTTAGGCGTCGAGGTTGGGAACTCGAATTGATGGTAAGGGTAATGAGTTTGGATGCCCACAAAGACCTTTCGCGATTGACAAAGAGGCAAAAGAAACGGTGTTTATGTGAATGGATCCGAGCATTTATGCGGTTTCCTTGACGGGTACGCCTCGAAACTGTGAGCGATGTTTGAAACGAAAAAATAGGGTCCAGAATGGAAAAGTCATGGATTGTTACATTGTATATTATGGAGCGGTTGTTGCCATGTTTATGCTTTAAAGAGTTGCTTCCCCTCTATAATTGGAGACGCAAGAACTGAAAAATGCCAATTTTTTACTTCGTGTCAAGTGTCCAACTATCAACGTAGATGAGATTGAAGCGCTCTATTCAAAACAATATTGCTGAGATCTTATGCAATTAGAAAAAATATTTCCCCGGCATTCCTTTAACTCCATGGCATTGCCACACTTGCCCAATAGACGCCATATAATGGGGGTCTCCCGTTCCAAGTATAGATGAGTGTACCCATTCGAACGAGATGAGTTATCGTTAATAACGTGTTACATATAGTCGTGTACTCATTTCTTATGAGTGACATTTGTGACTTTGATGGTCACGTCGTCTCCATTTACTTACAGGTTCCTTAAATCAGTTGAAACGTAGGAATGGAACAAGGCAAAGAGTTGAAGGGTTTTATATGCAATGCAACCTCGCTCGAGAGAGGATATTCCAATTTCTACTCCAGTATTTAAGTCTGAGTTGATGACAAATATCGAGGGCGATTTGGGTAGAATGCATACCCCAATGTCGTAAGCCAACATGTGTCAATGCCCTAGAAATTGTTTTTGGGAGGAATTGTGGTCGACCAACATTCGAGTGTAGTAAACGTGGTTGACAACAAAGAGTACATCCAGAGCGCGCAATCTCTACATCCTCACAAAATTGGTTGGGATACTATGGTGACTAATGAAGAAGGTAATCTCCTTTAGTACTAGTTGTTCTAGGTTAAATCACGAAAAAGCGATATGCATGCTGGACCTGACCACTGAGAACACTCGAACTTGTGCACTTATAATAGCAATTTGAGGAAATACATCATGCAGTCAAATCTATCAAATGAAAAGGGAAGACGTGTCGGATCAAATGCGAATCTGAATACCCAGCATAGGTTAAAAACACAGTGGGTGCTGAAATTGTCCTAATTTCCTATACCTCCCCAATTTTTTTGTAATAAGTATGGTCATATCGTCATTTTATTGTGCTGACACTCAACAAATCTAGGTGCTTGGAACACAATCTGCCGATGACGTCACACGAGCTCTTGCGATGGGTCCCATCGAGACAAAGTGACAACTGAAATCAATTTACGCGCTCGTGTACAATATTCCACAAAACCGAATCTATTGGCGATGGAACAAGTCAACCAGAATTATAGGGTGATGTGTTGAGAGAGAGCCGGAGGGTGACTGATTCAGCATTTGGAAGAGGTGATACAGTCTGTCTTACACGGAGAGACGACGAAGTAGTACAAGACTATATTGTTTAACTGCAAATGATTTAATTGACTGTGATAAGCGGCTAGTGAACTACTCGATGACATAATAATAGGGACTGGTAGAAGGTCAATCAGCCACTATGAGGCCCCGTGTGTATGACCCCTTTCGTAGTGTGTCAATATCCAAAGCGCAGTCAAGTGTATTATGCACCTTATCCCTAGCTCTTAAGAGGACAAAGTGGCAGTGGTGGGGTCTGTGTTCAAGACAAAAGCTAGTCAGAGGTGATGCGTCGAGGACGAATCGAGTTCTACAAGAGAGAAAACATCCCTTTATTTCACGATAGGTTCTCTGTTCTTTCCGACGAGTTGATTACCAAGGCTACTTTTATTTCTCAGTGTTTTTCTTGGATACTGAAGAAGAAAGATGATCATGATCAGATATCAATATAACAGATATTAAATACTCGGATGATTAATGACGCTCGCTCACGATAATAGTAGAGTATAGGCATATATAAGCCTAAGTGATGAGAGTGTATATGACATTGCGTGGACTTTCTATCATAATAAATAGTACGACTTTGGTGATCACCCTGACGCAAATTTCAGGTTTTTAGATATATTATATCTAGATGTATAATTTAAATATTATATATATTTATTTTCTAATGGATATAATATTAGTTATTATTATAGATTATAAGATCGTGTAGAAAATAATAGCATTCAATTAAAAAGTTATTATTGATCAATTGCTAAACAATAGTATACTCATGTAGGATGACTGAATACATTGGATATTAATGTTATTCTCAAGTATAGTGAGTAATTTATGATTATTTTATATTCTTTATTATTCGATTTTATTAATGTCTCAACAATTCTCAGTAAATTAAGCGAGGGATTACAATGTGCTCTAGGTTAATTCTAATGCCCTATCGCTCATTGTGTGATTAGTTTTTCTGTTCGTGTGAAAACTAAACCTTAAAGTTCACTCTATAACAATCTCCAATTAAATCAACAATATTATATGCATGACACCTTGACTAATAGTTCAAATCCAATTACGGCTACCCAACACCCCTTCTAGCACCAGCGCGCAATCATGCCAGTAAGCCGCCATGTGAGAAACCATGTTAGCACCCCCGTCTCACAAGGGTTCAGCGATGGTGGTAACCTCTCGGCAGCCCATTCCTGTGCGCTGAGCTCGGGCTGATCCATGCAGTGCACGCAGATACCTCTGTTCGCTCAGAGCTTCATACGTGACGTGGTATCTTGCCTGAGCACAGATGATGCTAGGCATGCCACGTCACACTGCGTATTGATCAGTCCAGACTTGACGTTGGCATGGCACGCGCTCAACCTTCAATGCCGGCCATACTTGACTGTACGCTCATGTGTGAACTACTTCTGTCTCGCAGCCATGTATGCCACTCGTCTCAGCGACGGCAAGACTTGTGATTCCTTCTATTGTCACTGCGTCAGCTGACAGCGCGCCATTGCTCTCAGCTCAGCACTAACTCATACGTGACGCTCCTGATGTGGCATGCAAGTCAAGAGAATGACGGATATGACGAGGTACGAGGTGATACAGCATGAAGAAGGGGCATGATAATGATTGTGATGGAGGAAGCGCAGCAGTCGATAAATCTGATGAGGTCACTCTACAGTTCTCGAAGGCTAACGAATCCATTGCATCGTCAGC
>SNQN01007361.1:1904-33767 GCA_008642245.1 Bassia scoparia | reverse complement strand
CGTGCTCAAGTTTTGGTGTACATTCATAACAATCTTCGTTTGCTTTCAAGGAGAGGTGAAGGTTATAGCAAGGGAAGAAGAAGATTGTGGGATGTTGGAGAAGATGACTTTGGAAATCTAGAAGCTTCTATTTGTCTTGGCAAGGCGGATCTTTCTCTAGACGAGCCCGAGTTGGAAACTACTTTTGTAGCAGAAGAGGATGATAATGGATGTGATATGGATGATGTGTGATCATCAAACTTGAATTTACTTATTTGTTTAGTTTTGTTTGATTTGGTTTGTATGAGTATTTTTAAGTACTCGTGTTACTTATTTGTATGTTTTGGGTTGATTTGGTTTGTAAAATATTTTTATCTTGGACTTTTCACTTATTTGCATTTTATGTGAGTTTTATGTAATTAAAGTATTGATTTACCTATATCAAATGAAAGCTTGTAAATTTATCTTTAATTTGATATATTTATGATATTACTATTTTCGTTTCCCCATATCCGCCATTTTTGAGTGGTCGTTTTTCCATATCGGTGTCGTATTTGTGTCCGTATTCGTTTTAGTGTGACCTAGGTTTTAATTACTAGAGGGTTATTTATTTAAGGGTTTAATTAATTAGTTATAGGTATTTAATTGGTTAATCAGTTAGTTTTAATGGCTAATTGGATGAAAAACTAATGTCAAGGTTACGTGAGTCGTGAGCTATTAAGTAATGACCTCAGATTTACCTAATCCATATCTCAAATCTCATGGGTACTAAAGATATTTGGTCAAACCGTAAGGAAACCTGATGAAATTTCTTCTAATTTTTTATATTGATCTCCTGCTGATTTTAAGAATATATACAAATGAAAGCAACTTAGATCACAAAGGTTTCTTGGGTTTACTGGTTAGTGCTTCAATCTTCCAAAACTAAGGTTGGGGGTAGGTTTGTCAATTCGGTTCAACAGTTCAGTTATGGTTGAAACCAAACAGTTCAGTTCAATTCAGWTTGATGACAGTACAGTTCAGTTCAGTTTCGGTTGGTAGCAGTTCAGTTCAATTCAGTTTGACCAAGTTCGGTTCAGTTCAGTTCAGTTTTGGGCGGATTGAAACAGTTCAGTTGAGTACAATTCAGTTCAATGCAGTTAAAATAAAATTTCTGTTGGTCAGTTTTCAGTTCAGTTTTGGTTGATAAGCATTCGTTCAATTCGGTTGAAGCAATTCATTCAGTTCGTTTAGTTTTGGTTGGTTCGGTTCAACTCAAATTCGCATGAGAGTGATTCAGTTCGGTTCGGTTTGGTGGTACTTGGTGTCGGTTTAGATCAATCATTTAGTTGAACGTGATTCCTTCAGTTCATTTCGGTTTGATAACGGAATAGAATTCCATTTCAACTTTAACCTGCCACAATGGATCGGAGATGGCGTCGATGGACTCATCGCCCTCCATCTAAGCCTCCATCCCATCATCCGACCATCTCACCCGCCAATCCTCATACCAGGATCGCCGATCTCGTTATCCGAGGGTGAAACGGAGGATCGGATTTTTAGCGGTTGGATCATCAATTCATCATTTGATGATATTTCTTCAAAGCAAGTTAATATAAACGACTATTGTTTAGAAGGTTCAATACTAGTACAGCAGCGTTCAAGTTTAAACGAATACATAATAATCTTGACAAAGTCAAACTTAGCTCTCACACAAGTTAAAATTAAAAAACTACTATAATCATAGTTCAAATTCCATAACAAAGTAAATATTGAATCACAGTATGCAACAAATCTTTAATTTTTATATGACCAGTTTTACGATGGATGGATGGGTGGGTCGGGGTGGATCGGGTGATGGATCGGAATGAACCTAACCCACATCCAGACCCGATCCATCACCCGATCCCACCCGCCCCGGTTACATCCGTTTTCTCGGATTTTCATCCGCATTAATCGGGTCGGTGGATCGGATGTCATTGGTTGGGTGAAATTGCAGGTCTAATTCATTGAATTGATCCTATCCAGTTCTGTTCGTTGAAAGTGGGTTCGGCTTATGAGCTGAGAAATAGAATGTCATTGAGTTATGAGTAGAGATATCAAGTCAACTATCAACTCCGTATAAGATCAAAGTAAATCCTATTGATATCAAAGTTAATTATTATGCTGCTTACGACAATACATCTTTTAAGGAGATAAATGTTGTTTAACAGTCTAATAACGATAGAGTTTCATACATTTAGTATGAGAGCATATTGATGTTTGATGTGGTAGGTTATAGTTGATTTATGGGTTGATATCTTAATGTCTACTTTTATATTGATGTTGAAAAACACAGAGTATTAATTCGTTAGTCTTAGAATGAAGTTTCAATAGAATCATTAACTTAATTACATTGTTTCGCTAATAAAAGATGTTTAATACCACTTGTAACAGTTCCCTTTTGATATTATGACGGAGTTCCCGTATGAGGACTTTCCTATAAGTAGGATTAGCGTTGAAGTGATAAAGAATTCTCAATCATTGTACAATTAATTAGTGCATATGTTTGTAAGCTCTGTCTTAAGATCATATAACACATGTCAAAGGTGTGATTACATTGCCAGTTTGTGCCTCACCTGTTGTTTTCATTTTATTCATTAGTTCCAATTGTATATATTCATAACAATTCTTACCTTGTCTGCAGAGTATATCAACCATGTCATAGTTTTAAAATTAGATTGTTGGTGATGATTCAAACTTGTCAAATTTTTTATACGAACCATAACTGACTGGTTAACTGAAGTCTCTCTTTTATTCTGTGAGCTAATTATTTCAACTTGATAGGTCGTTCATAATATCGATTATTTCAATTTCATAATAACTCTGAAATATTTCAAAGATTATCTTTTTTGGGTGTAATTTTGTACGGCTTTCGATTTCAATATAGATTATATAAATACCGATACATATTACTCCTCCGTTTTTTTAGATGTTCCATACATTATGGACCGGTTTTTAAGAGTTGATTGAGTTGATAAAATTGAGTAAGTTGGGTAAAAGTTGATAAGTTAGGTAAAGAGTAAATGTGTGAATGGATTTTATGGGAAATAGTATTTTGGGTGAAAAGATTGGTAAGTATGAAAGTTGACTTTAAAAAAAGGGTTAGTTATTTAATGTTAGAGTAATAAGTAGGTAAAATGTGAAAATTTATTTTTAGATTGGTTTGGAACAACTATTTAAAAACATCCCAAATAGAAACTGACAACTTAAAACGCGGGGAGAGTATAAACTAGTTCAATTACCAACTTATCTTAGTTTCATCATAGCTAAATACTTTTAAACTATCTACGTTATATATTTGATTTAAACGAGGTTAAGAACTAATAAACTATATCTAATTAATTTATATATATTTGATCACATACAGATTGTTATGTTCATTGAACCAAATCAATATAGCAATACATCATTATCTATAATTTTTACAAGTAGTTAATGCACACAATAATAATAATAGAACAGATTAAACTATGGAATAATTGAACTTTTTAAAACTAAATAAAATCAACTCACATAATACAATAATAACCTGAAATCTGATATTTCTAATATACTATCCACAAAATAACGGTAACATACAATGCCATGTCAATGCCAAGACTAACTAATCAATGACAAAAACTATGCCATGTCAAGGGATTCAAGACCAATCATTCAATGGGCAAACTAATGTCATGTCACCAATCCATGCCTTACTAACAATAGCAAAGCTATACTATGTCATCAATCCATGCCTACTTATGCAAATGCTTTAGAAAGTTGGAGGGAAAATACTTTTACATTGGAGGAGAAAGCTAATGTCATGTCATCAAAGTTGTCTATTGATCCATCATTTTACAATAGTTTGTTTATTTAATTATCTAGTTTATTTCAGTTTAATTTCAATTTCAGTTGATTTCAGTTTCGTTTCAATAATTTTAGTTTCAGTTTATTTCGGTTAGTTTATTTCAGTTCAATTGATTGCATTTCGGTTAAGTTCGGGTGTTCGGTTTTTTTGGTTCAATTGATTACAGTTTCAGTTTCTTAAAGTTCAGTTACGTTCCGTTTCAGTTAATTTCAGTTTCAGTTTTATGTTAACAGTTAATTTCAGTTTTCAAACGTTAATTTCGATTTCAGTTTGTTCAGTTCTTACAGTTCAGTTTTTCAGTTTATATATTATCCGTTCAATTCAGTTTCAGTTTGATCAGTTCAGTTAATTCAGTTACGTTCATTTCAGTTCAGTAATTCAGTTAAATATTCAGTTATTTCAGTTCAATAAAAATCCTTTAGTTTTCCCTTCTTTTCCTTGCCCTTTGACCCACTTTCCATTCTACCACTACATTTCATGAGCCGTGATAGATGCAGCAATTTGCGTCTGCTTGATATATGCATTGTCACTGTTCAAAATTTAATTTTTTTTATAAAAAATAACAAATTATAATGTAATTTTGTCATATCCTCGATTCATTTTAACATATCTTTGTTCCTTTCCTTCTTATTGTTATTTTATCTATCCTTGATTCATTTAAGCATATCCTTGTGATTTGCCAAACAATAGTTATTCCTAGATTCTTTTCATATCCTTGGTTCATTTCACCAATTTAGTGTGATTTGTCAATACCTTTATTCATTTAAGCATTCCCTGTGATTTGTAAAAAAAAAAATTCATAGTGGATTTGTAAAATAAAAAAACTGACAGCAACTATCGCGTGGAACCCACACGAAAAAGACGAAACACCTTTGCTGCATGTTTTATGCAGCAAATTGCTGCATACCATTCCTCTACATTTCATAATCTCTCTCTCACACATCTTCTAAACTCTCTTTTCCATTTGTGGGTTCTTTGATGTGTAGTGATTATTCGTTAACTAATTATTAATAATGATAGGTCACTTTGACCCTTGTACTAATTTATTGTTAGAATTTTATATTTATAATTCTATATTTAAGCTTTTTTAAAATTTATAAAAAATGCAAAATTATTACTCCCATTTTTTTTTACTTCACACATATCCATGAATTGATTATCATCTTCTTGATCTTTTTATTTTTAGCATGTAGCCATCATTCAACATTCAAATATTATAACTTACATTTAAATTGAATAAAAATTGACTCATTTATTTCTTCTTTACTTTTAATTTCCTCCACAAATATTCAACTTTCAACCACTTTCAACTTTCCATTAAATATTTTTCAACGTTGACACAACTCCACTGTTTTAGACTCTCCTAAAATTGTAACTTGCTATGAAGCAAGTAAAAATATACGGTGGAGTAGTAAGAGAAATTGTAAAGTAATTCTTTATGTGCCTTAACTATCCCATATTGATTAATTTTATTTAAAGATTATTACATAACGTAGGGACTATTGTCAAGATTTCAATCTATACTTCCTCGATTCATAAAACGCACTTTTGGGGAGTTCGGACTCCTAAGCATTTTTCTTAGTGAATAATTAAGCATTGCAGGGTATCTCTATAAGCATGTTGTTATATTGATATATTCATTACATGGATTACTCTAGATGCACTTCTACAAACCACCACAATACACAACCCCACTGACTCCCTAAACCACCAACCCAATTACAAACAACACACCAGGCCCAACCTGCAGCCCCAATTACAAACCACACCACAGGCAACACCACAACCCAACGCCACCACTAACACCTCGCAGCAACCACGAACCACCACTAACACGACCCAATCGAACCACAACCCACATCACCCTCCCAATTGTACAACCAATATTCCCATCCCCTTCGAATCACCGACGAAGTCGACCGGTCGCATCGAACACTCGCGAACCTCAGTCAAACCCTTTTTACAGCTTCCATTGATTCGCGAATGGTATTCGAACTTGGTTCGATTCGTAAATGTTTTTCGTAAGGATTTTGTTAGTTTCGTTGCAATGAAGGCATGGCAGGTGGCCCCTTCGTTAATCAGCGAAACTTCGAATTGACACGGTGGTGGTGCGAAGTGACACGGTGGTGCGAGGTGATGCGGTTGTGCGAAGTGAAGCAGTGGTGCGGGTGGTGGTGCGCAGTGAGGTGGGTGACGCTGGTGGTGCGGTCGAGTGACGGGTGGTGTGTGCAGAGTTGTCGTGTGTTGGTTGCTGGGTTGAATAGGGGGGATTGTTGTTTAGGATGACTTTAATTTAGGGGGATAATTTAGGATTAGATGATTTTAATTGTGTTTAAGTTATTTTAGTAAGGGTAAATAGTTTTTTATAGCTAAAACTACTCAAAGGAACACAATGAAAGTTGGTTTATTGTGATTTTCGAAAATGGCAAAGTTGCGTTTTTTATCGGAGGAGTAATTAATATAGTTTGTAATAGGTAGTTTTTGCGAATATACTCCCTATAATATTGATATAGTAGCATAATTTTTTTTGCTTGAATCATTTGTGGTTTTCGGAAAATGTTTCGCAGATATCATGAAGTGTTTACTTGTAATATCAAAGTTTTTTGTTTTATCCGTATTTGGATGTGTTAAGAGTCGATCAACCCGATTCTGTGGCGTTGGGATCTGATGATCATTGTTTGTCTCCCCTCTCTGAACACCTCATCTATATGCTCACCCTTAGTTTTTCAATCCTGATTTGCCCTGGTAGTAGGGTTTTTTTTTTTTCGAATGAGCCTAGGAACGAGGTTACATTTAAATGGGGAAGAGATATAAAGATTTAACTTGATCTCTCACAGCTGAAATCAAAACGATGTTGAAACCACTTCTTAAACCCTTTTCTCTCTTCACCCCTGACCAGTAGTACAGCTAAAGCAATCACCATTTTGATCTACAATTTCCACTTATCCGAATCTTCACCTTTCTTACTACATTAGTGATTATGGGAACTTGTTGAAAAAGTAAGCAGTCGTTTCACTTGATTCAAAAGGGTGTTCCGTCATACATTTTAAAAGCTCGGGGCCTACCAGCTACTAGTCAAGATGGCCCGCTGTCATGCCATGGTGATTTGCTGTTTGTGAGCCAGATGAGCTGGACACTGCACAACGTTTAGGGTCCGTTTATATTAGCTTAAATAGTTTGAACTATTGATGAAGTTAAAATGAATGAATAATCATCACTTTTATTATGTAGCTGGTTTTCGTCCTTTTTAGTTCAAAAGTCCAACCCGGGCCTACAAAACCGCCATTGACCCGCAAAATTCGTTCTTTTTAGACGGATTTTTGGCTAGACTTTTATATACAAGTTCACAACCGGACACACCCGACCATTTGATACCTCTAATATCTTGTGTCACTACTTGGCCACAATTCCAAGCTATCTTTAGTTGTAGATAAATGTGCCATCACATATTTTTGTAATTGTAACTTTTTTTCAAAATTTAGGTCACCTTTATGGGGAAAGTGTACAATATAACTGTTGAATTTTGTTCTTGTTACATCACACTCAAGTTTTGTTCTGTAGTCATTTGTTCATTTGCAATCTCAACGACAATAATATAGTTCTACATATTAAGTACAATAGTTGTACAACACATGCTCTGTAATGGCGTCGAAAGCCTCTCATGCACACATGCTTCTAAGGAATACAAGGTAGAAACAAATATCGACTACTAGTTTCAACACACACAAGCTAACTTACCAATTTCATTGATCACCAAACTTAAAGTGAAGTGTTAAAGTTCAAAACTTAACGCCCAATGCCTAAGGCAATGCGATATTTTAGCTGGCAATATATAACCATATTCCGGCTGATTAGACCCAATAATTACGCAATAGTCAACTACATTTATTGCAATTGTAAGGAAAAAAACCTGGCATGCATTAGGGTTGAGCACAACCGAGTATATGGTTTTGTGCGGAATCGGTGCTGAAATCGGAAATGACCGGGTATCGATATTTGGAACCAGTCAAACCTGTTCCAAAAGTTTCGGAACGGAGTTACTCGACTTATCCTTTAATCTGTTGAACTGTGATTTCTTGTTGGTTTGTCTAATTGCAGTAATAGTCCTTCTTACACATACGCATACATTCATACAAAATGCACATGTCAATTATCGGGTATTCGATTATAGCCCGTGGTACATCGGGTATGTACCAGCTCCAAATTTCCTGCCCGGATCCGGAATCGGATTATACCGATTCCCATTTTAAAACCGAAACTGGTACCAATACAAATCGGGTTCCTGTTCTAGAACCACTGTTTCACAATCGGTTCATGTACCGAAACCAAGTGCCAATATTTTGTTCATCTCCTACATTGCAATAGGAAGTTACTCATCATTCTCATGAAATTTTTACTACTTTTTTTCATGTTTATCAATGTACACAATTTATATTATTATTTAATTAATTATACCCCTTAAAAAAATAATATATGCATTAGTGAAAATTATTCAATTGATATTACTCCCTCTGTTTTTAGATGTTCCTTACCATTATGACGGTTTTTAGAGATTGATTGAGTTTGATAACATAGTTTGAGTAATTTAATTGGGTAAAAGTTGAATAGTTACGGTAACAAGGAATGTGTTGAATGAAATTTATGGGAAATAGTATTGGGTGTAAAGATTGGGAGTAAGTAATGAAAGGTTGACTTTAGAAGGGGTAAGTCATTAGATGTTAGAGTAAATAAAGTAGGTAAAATGTAAAAAAGTTATTTTTAGATTGATTGAACAACTATTTAAAAACATCCCAAATAGAATGGAACAACTAAAAAAACGGAGGGAGTATTAACTTATTACTAAAATGTCAATTAGCCTCACTTTACTACATTTACAGAGTTCTCACAATCGAAGAATAGCATTTTTCTAAAAACAACAGGCTGAAATTTCATGAAAGAAATGGTACTTCGTACTTTATTTTAAATAAAAAGGTAGGGCATGGGGAAGAGCGCACCCGTGCTCACCGACAAAAGTTTCTTATTTTGAAGGGCTTTAGTTGTAAAACTTGTTACTTTAATTTCCATTCAAGTATAAAAGATTTTAGGAACTCTGATAGTGAACTTGTTTCAACTTTTTTCAGTAGTATATATAAGCTAACAAACCAAATGGTGAAATAATGAGGAAAGAAGCAAAAAATATCATAACACCAAACATATGATTACTCCCTCCGTTTTTTTTACTTGCACCATTTCATTTTGCACCAGTCTTCGACACACTTTGACTTACTAATACTTAAATCTGTATTGTTTGAAATTATAAAATTTTGATATTAATAACTATTACAATTAGAACGAAATCTAATCAACATCTCACTTGCTATATATACATTATAACATTTGCCAAAAATTGGTCAAAGTTTTACCTAACTTTTGACTCTCCAAAAGGAAATGGTGAAGTAAAAGAAATGGATGGAGTATTAAGCTGAGGGAAACCAGCTGGAGACCAATTTGAATGAAAGAAAACGAGTCATTAGACACATTTGATAATAGAGTAATAATAATTTTTTATTTCAGGTTTTGAATTATGAAATCTCATTATGACATTTTGCGACCAACTATGTTGTGCAAAGAACACACCTAAGTGTCATCAATTTCATTAAGCTTCTCTACTTATTTTAATTTATGCGATGGAGTTACACTATATATCCTTCAGGACTTATTACGTATGTTTGCCGCCTTGCTATGCCGACGCGCGCCCCGTTGGCCTATGCCGTATGACCTTATAGATTCGACAAATTAGCGACTCACGAGGCAGCGAGCTATGTAGACTAGCTAGATAAGGATGCTAAACATTGTTCCCTTCACTTTCATTTAGTGAAAGTACTTTATTGATAAAACAAGTTTATTATAATAGGTATAGGTACTTAACTACTAGTTGAAAAAAAAAACAATACTTATCACTCATAGTAAATATCAAATAGTTCGAAAAGTTGTTTTGATATAGTAAGTGTAGTTAACCAAATCAAATTATTAATTCATGTACTACACTTACTAAGTTGGCTAAAATTTGCATGCAGCCATTTTAAAAAAAGGCAGAAGCTCAAGGCTTTTTTGTGTTTGCAATAGTACATGAAGTACAAATAGATCATATTAGGTTATCAAAATCTAATACTTATGGAAATTTTTTAAATCTATGAAATTTTCATGATAATTTCCCATTAGCACAGTATACAAATGGGAAATTTTGGCCACAGCCCTCAACAACATCAACTTTGTTGCACCCATTTACTGGTGGAATCATTAGCAGTTAGCAACTATGTAGCATGAAAATGCTTTGAYTTTTCAAAACAGAAATGTCTCGGAAACAGCAAACGAAAAACAAGGAAACTGAAAAAATTTACAATATTTAACAAAATTGTTAATCTATATCATTAAACAAATTCAACACCTAATAACTAGATTAACTACTTCAAACCCCTCCCAAATTCACTCCCTTCAAAAATAAATTACCCACAACACTTCCATCCAAAACACTAAAAGAAATTATTTAAAAAAAAAAATCAAAATAACCAACCCAAAACCGATGCAAATCTTACTAGCAATTGTGAAATTTTACCGTTGATTATTTTTTTTAAAAAAAACAAAAATCAAAGTAACCAACCCATGCAAATCTTATAAGCAATTGTTAAATCTTATTTCTACCTTGAAAAATCGGGATATACAATAAAGTAAGAGTTAAATTATTTATAAATTGAACTATATTTTTTATGTATTATAAAGTGAATTATATTTAATTACAAAAAAACACACATAAAATTCAATTTGCTAATAAGAATTTGAAAAAATTAAAAACATACATTTCATATTATTATAAAGTACATACTCCGTATGTCATATTTTCAATCATATATGTTCTCATACTAATTTTTTTTTTTTAAAAAAAAACTATGGTAATTTCTTTTGTCTATATTTATTGGGGATTACTATTCGAAATCCGTTTTTACTGGAATCAAAATCCACGCTTCGTGTGAACTTCCCGTATTACCCTTGCCCTTAATATATACCCACCATCACTAAGCCACCTTGCAACCACCCAGGCCACCACGCAACCACCATCTTGACCCCACCACAACCACCCAAGCCACCACACGCAACCACTCTAGCAAAAACAAAAAAAACCAATATCACCATTCCCCTTCGAAATCACCGACGAAGTCGCAACCGGTCGCATCGAACACTCGCGAACCTCAGTCAACCCTTTACAGCTTCCATTGTATTTCGCGAATGGTATTCGAACTTGGTTCGATTCGTAAAATGGTATTTTCGTAAGGATTTTGTTAGATTTCGTTGGCAATGAAGGTCATGGCAGGTGGCCCCTTTCGTTAAATCGCGAAACTTCGATTGACACGGTGGTGGTGCGATTAGTGACACGGTGGTGCGATCGGGATGCGGTTGTGCGAAGTGATAGCATGGTGGCGGGTGGTGCGTGCGCAGTGAGGTGGGTGACCGCTGGTGGTGCGGTCGACGTGACGGAGAAATGGTGTGTGTGCAGAGTTGTCGTGGTTTGGTTGCTGGGTTGACCGAATAGGGGGATAGTTCGGCTTAGGATGCTTATAATTAGGGGATATTTAGGATTCAGAATGGATTTAATTGTCTTTGTTTTAAGTTATTTTAGTAAGGGTAAATAGTTTTTTTAAGCTATTAAACTACTCTCAAAAGGAAACAATGAAAGTTGGTTTATTGTGATTTTCGAAAATGGCAAAGTTGCGTTTTATTATCGGAGGAGTAATTAATATAGTATTGTAAATAGGTGTTTTATGCGAAGTATACTCCCCTACTATATTAGATATAGTGCATATATTTTTTTGCTTGATATCATTTGTGGTTTTCGCGGAAAATGTTTCGCCAAGATATCATGAATGTTTACTTGTAATATCAAATTTTTTGTTTTATCGTATTTGGATTGTTAAGAGATCGATCAACCCGATTCATGTGGCACGGTTGGGATCTGATGGATTTGTTGTGTCTCACCCTCTTGAAACACCTCAACTCTTATGCTCAGCCCCTTTAGTTTTTCAATCCTGACTTTGCCCTGATAGTAGGGTTTTTTTTTTTTTCGAATGGAGCTAGGAACGAGGTTACATTTACAAATGGGAAGAATATAAAGATTTAAACTATGATCTCTCACAGCTGAAATCAAAAACGATGTTGAAATCCACTACTCTTAACCCTTTTTCTCTTCACCCCTGACCAGTAGTACAGCCTAAGCAACAATCACGACTTATGAATCTAGCATGTTCCCACTTATTCCGAATCTTCACCATTTCTTACTACTTAGTGATTATGGGAACTTGTTGAAAAAAGTAAGCAGTCGTTATCACTTGATTCAAAAGAGGTGTTCCGTCATACATTTTTAAAAGATCGGGGCCTACCAGCTACTAGTCTAAGATGGCCCACGTATTCCATGTGATTGTTGTTTGTAGACCAGAATGAGCTGGACCTGCCACAAGTTTAGGGGTCCGTTTATATTAGCTTAAAGTAGTTGAACTATTGAATGAAGTTAAAATGAATTGAACTAATCACACTTTTATTATGATAGCTAGGTTTTCGTCCTTTTTAGTTCAAAAGTCCAACCCGGGCCTACAAAAACCGCATTGACCGCAATTCGTCTTTTTAGACGGTTTTTGGCTAGACTTTTTATATACAAGTTTCCACAAGCCGGAACAACAAAACCGACCATTGATACCTCTAATATTTGTGCTCATACTTAGGCCACAATTCAAGCTATCTTTGTTGTAGATAAATGTGCCATCACAATATTTTTGTAATTGTAACTTTTTCTTCAAAATTTAGGTCACCTTCTATGCGGGAAAAGTTGTACAATTACTTGTTGAATTTTGTTCTATGTAATCACACTCAAGTTGTTGTAATCTGTAGTCATTTGTTCATTTGCATCTCAACGAACATAATATATATTCTTACTCATTAAGTGACAAATAGTTGTTACAAACTCTGTATGGCGCGAAAGCCTCTATGACACACATGCTTCTAAGGAAATACAGAAGGTAGAAAAAATATCGACTACTAGTTATCAACACACACAAGCTAAGACTTACCAATTTCATTGATCACCAAGACTTAAAGTGAAGTGTATAAGTTGCCAAACTTAACGCCCAATGCCAAGGCATGCGACTATTTCATAGTGGAAATATAAACCATATTCCGGCTGATTAGACCAATAGATTACCAACTAGTCAACTACTTTATTGCAAACTTGTAGGAAAAAAACCTGGCATCATCAATTAGGGTTGAGCACAACCGAGTATATGGGTTTTATGTGCGGAATCGGTGCTGAACATCGGAAATCGACGCGGTATCGATTATTTGGAACAGTCAAACCTGTCCAAAAAGTTTCGGAAAAAATTCGAAGTTTAAAAAACTATCGAACTTAAATCCTTTTTAATCTTTGACTGTGAATTTCTTGTTGGTTGTCTCTAATTGCATACATAGTCCATTCAGTACAGCATACGCATACATTCATACACAACAATGATCATTCAATATATCGGAGTATTCGATTATAGCCCGTGGTACATCGAGCGTATGTACCAGCTCCAAATTTCCTGCCCGGATCCGGAATCGTATTTACCGATTCCCCATTTTAAACCGAACTGGTACCAAATACAAATCGTCCTGTTCTAGAACCACTAGTTTCCAATCGGTTCAGTACCGAAACCAAGTGCCACTATTTTGTTCATCACCTACATTGCGAATAGGAAGTTACTCATTCTCATTCATGAATTTTTACTCTTTTCTTTCATGTTTATCATGTACACAATTTATATTATTAAAATACATTAATTATACCCCTTAAAAAAATTATTATTGCATTAGTTGAAAATTATTAATTTGATATTACTCCCTCGTTTTTTTTAGATGTTCCAATACCATTATGGAACGGTTTTTAAGGTTGATTGAGTTGAATAAATAGTTGAGTAATTTAATTGGGTAAAAAGTTGAATAAGTTAGGTAAAAGAGTAAATGTTTGAATGAAATTTATTGGAAATAGTCATTTGGGTGAAAGATTTGGGTAAAGTAATGAAAGTTGACTTTGAAAGGGTAAGTCATTAATGTTAGAGTAAATAAAGTAGGTAAAATGTAAAAAAGTTATTTTTAGATTGATTGAACAACTATTTAAAAACATCCCAAAATAGAAACTGGAAACAACTAAAAAAACGGAGGAGTATTTTAACTTATTCTAAATGCTTTCAAATAGCCTCACTTATACATTTACAGAGTTCTCACAATCGAAGAATAGATTTTTCTAAAAACAACAAGGCTGAAATTTCATGAAAGAATGTACTTCGTACTTTATTTTTAAAATAAAAAGGTGAGGGCATGGGGAAGAGCGCCCCGTGCTCACCGACAAAAGTTTCTATTATTGAAGGGCTTTAGTGATTAAACTTGTACTATTAATTTCCATTCAAGATATAAAAGTTTTAGAACTCTTGATATGAACTTGTTTCAACTTTTTTCAGTAGTATATATAAGCTAACAAACCAAAGTGGTGAAATAATGAGGGAAAGAAGCAAAAATCTCTATACCAAAACATATGATTACTGCCCTCCAGTTTCTTTTTACTTGCACCATTTCTATTTTGCCCAGTCTTCAAGACACACTTTGACTTACTAATGACTTTAATTGTATTGTGTTAGAAATTTATAAAATTTTGATATTATCAAACTATACATTAAAACGGAAATCTAACAACCATCTCACTTGGCTATTATACATTATAAATTTGCCAAAAATTGGTCAAGTTTTACTAACTTTTGACTCCCAAAAAGGAAATGGTGAAGTAAAAAGATATGGATGGAGTAACTTAAGCTGAGGGAAACCAGCTGGAGCACCAAATTTGAATGAAAGAAAACGAGTCATTAGACACATTTGACTAATAAGTAATAATATTTTTTATTTAGGTTTTGGAATTATGAAATCTCATTATGCATTTTTGCGACCAACTATGTTGTGAAAGAACACACTAATGTTCATCAATTTCATTAAGCTTCTCTCTTATTTTTAATTTATGCATGGAGTACACTTAATCCTCAGGACTTTTATGTAGTTTTGCCGCCTTGCTATAGCGACGCCGCGCCCCCGTTGGCCTATGCCGTATGACCTTATAGATTCGACAACTAGGCACTCACGAGGACACGAGCTATGTAGCTAGCTAGGTAAGGATGCTAAGACTATTGTTCCCCTTCAACTTATTTGTTGAAAGTACTTATTGATAAAAACAGTTGATTATAATAGGTATAGGTCTTCAACTCTAAGTTGAAAAAAAACATACTTATCACTCATAGTAATATCAAATAGTTCGAATTAAGTTAGTTTTGATAATCAGTAGTGTAGTTAAACAATCCAATTATTTCTATTAACTCAACTTACTAAGTTGGCTAAAAATTTGCATGCAGCATTTTTAAAATAAAGAGGGCAGAAGGCTAAGCGCTTTTTTGTGTTTGCCAAAAGTACATGAAGTATGAGCCGTGATAGATGCAGCAATTTGCTGCATCTGCTGCATTGTCACTGTTCAAAAATTTAATTTTTTTTTATAAAAAATAAACAAATTATAATGTAATTTTGTCATATCCTCGATTCATTTTAACATATCTTTGGTTCACTTTCACCTATCTTATTGTGATTTTATCATATCCTTGATTCATTTAAGCATATCCTTGTGATTTGCAAAAACAATAGTTATCCTAGATTCATTTTAGCATATCCTTGGTTCATTTTCACAAATTTTAGTGTGATTTGTCATATCCTTTATTCATTTAAGCATATCCCTGTGATTTGTAAAAAAAAAAATTCATAGTGTGATTTGTAAAAATAAAAAAAAACTGACAGCAACTATCGCGTGGAACCCACACGAAAAAAGACGAAAACACCCTTTGCTGCATTGTTTTATGCAGCAAATTGCTGCATAAACCATTCCTCTACATTTCATAATCTCTCTCTCACACATCTTCTAAACTCTACTTTTCCATTTGTGGGGTTTGTTGAATTGTAGTAGTGATTTTATTCGTTAACTATTTATAATAATGATAGTCACTTTGACCCTTGTTACAAAATTTATTGTTTAGGAATTTTTTAATATTATAAAATTTAATATTTAAGCATTTTTATAAAATTATTCATATAAAAAATGCAAAATGATATACTCCCTATTTTTTTTTACTTCCACCATATACCATGAATTGATGTATCATCTTACTTGCATCATTTTTATTTTTAGCATGTACACATCATCAAACATTCAAATATTTAATAACATACATTTAAATTGAATAAAAACTTTGAACTACATTTATTATCCTTCTTACTTTTAATTTCATCCACACAAATATTCAAGATTCAACCACTTTCAACTTTCAATTAAATATTTTTCAACTTGCACACAACTCCACTATTATTAACACTCTCCTAAAAACTTGTAAAACTTGCTATGAAGCAAGTAAAAATATACGGAGGGAGTAGTAAAGAGAAAAAAATTGTAAAGTAAATTTTTATGTGCATAAATATCCCATATGAATTCAAAATTTTAATTTAAAATTAATTATACATAACGTACGGAGTACGTATTTCAAAGAATTCAATCTAATACTTCCTCCGTATCATAAAAAACGCAACTTTGGGGAGGGTTCGGACTCCTAAGCAATTTTTCTTAGTGAATAATTAAGCATTGCAAGGGTATCTAATTAAGCATGTGTTATTGATATAATTAAATTAACATGGATTGAACTACTAGTGCAACTTCAACAAAACCACCACARCACAACCACCACTGACCTCCACTAAACCACCACCACCAATTACAAACCACAACCACCAGGCCCAACCTGCAGCCCCAATTACAAACCACCACCACCAGGCACAACCACAACCCAACGCCACCACTAACACCTCGCAGCAACCACGAACCACCACTAACACGACCCAATCGAACCACAACCAACATCACCCTCCCAATTGAATACAACCAATATCACCTATCCCCTTCGAATCACCGACGAAGTCGAACCTGGTCGCATCGAACACTCGCGAACCTCAGTCAAACCCTTATTACACGTTCCAATTGATTCGCGAATGGTATTCGACTTGGTTCGATTCGTAAATGGTATTTTCGAAGGATTTTTAGATTCGTTGGCAATTGAAGGTCATGCAGGTGGCCCCTTTTCGTTAAATCGCGAAATTCGAATTGACAGCGGTGGTGGTGCGAAGTGACACGGTGGTGCGAGGTGATGCGGTTGTGCGAAGTGAAGCAGTGGTGCGGGTGGTGAGTGCGCAGTGAGGTGGGTGACTGGGTGGTGCGGTGCGAAGTGACGGGGTGGTGGTGTCAGAGTTGTCGTGGTTTGAGTTGCTGGGTTGGAAAATAGGGGGGATAGTTAGGATTAGGATGACTTTAATTAGGGGGGGATAATTTAGGATTAGAATGATTTAATTGTTGTTTAAGTTATTTTAGTAAGGGTAAAATAGTTTTTTTATAGCTAAAAACTACCTCAAAGGAAACAAATGAAAGTTCGTTTATTGTGATATTTCCGAAAATGGCAAAGTTGCGTTTATTTTGATACGGAGGACAGTAATATAAATAGTATTGTAATAGGCTAGTTTTATGCGAATATACTCCCTACTATTATTAAGATATAGTAGCATAATTTTTTTGCTTGAATCATTTTGTGGTTTAAGCGGAAAATGTTTAGCAAGATATCATGAAGTGTTTACTTGTAATATCAAAGTTTTTTGTTTTATCAGTATTTGGATGTGTTAAGATTCGATCAACCCGATTCAGCGTGACGGTGGATCTGATGCGGTCATGTGTGTCTCCACTCCATCTGAAACACCTTAACTCTATAGCTCAGCCCTTTGTTTTTCAATCCTGATTTGCCCCTGAGTAGTAGGGTTTTTTTTTTTTGAATGAGCCTAGGAACGAGGACATTTAAAATGGGGAAGAGATATAAAGATTAAAACTTGATCTCTCACAGCTGAAATCAAAAAACGATGTTGAATACCACTACTCTAAACCCTTTTCTCATTCACCCCTGACCAGTAGTAAGCTAAAGAACAAAATCACGACTTTGATCTACAATTTCCACTTATCCGAATCTTCACCTTTCTTAACTACATTAGTGATTCATGGGAACTTGTTGAAAAAGTAAGCAGTCGTTTCACTTGATTCAAAAAGGGTTCCGTCAATACATTTTAAAAGATCGGGGCCTACCAAGCTACTAGCTAAGTGATGGCCACGCTCATGCCAATGTGATTTGCTGTTTGTAGACCAGATGAGCTGGACCATCTGCACAACGTTTAGGGTCCGTTTATATTAGCTTAAATAGTTGAACTATAATTGATTGAAGTTAAAATGAACTGAACTAATCATACACTTTTATTATGTAGCTAGTTTTCGTCCATTTTAGTTCAAAAGTCCAACCCGGCCTACAAAACCCGCATTGACCCGCAAAATTCGTTCTTTTTAGACGGTTTTTGGCTAGACTTTTTATATACAAGTTCAACCCGACCACAAACCCGACCATTTGATCACCTCTAATATCTTTGGTGTCACTACTTGGCACAATTCAAAGCTATCTTTAGTTGTAGATAAATGTGCCATCACAATATTTTTGTAATTGTAACTTATTTATTCAAAATTAGGTCACCTTATGGGGAAAAGTGTACAATATAACATGTTGAATTTTGTTCTATGTACAATCACACTCAAGTTTTGTTAATCTGTAGTCATTTGTTCATTTGCAATCTCAAACGACAATAAATATAGTTCTACATATTAAGTACAATAGTTGTACCAACCATGCCTGTCATGGCGTCGAAAGCCTCTCATGAACACACATGCTTCTAAGGAATCAAAGGTAGAAACAAAATATCGACTAGATTATCAACACACACAAGCTAAGACTTACCAATTTCATTGATCACAAGACTTAAAGTGAAGTGTTAAGTTTCCAAAACTAAACGCCCAATGCCTAAGGCAACGGACTATTTATAGTGGCAAATATAAACCATATTCCGGCTGATTAGACCCAATAATTACCAACTAGTCAACTACATTATTGCAACTTGTAGGAAAAAAACCTGGCACTGCAATTAGGGTTGAGCACAACCGAGTATATGGTTTTTGTGCGGAATCGGTGCTGAATCGGAAATGAGACGCGGATCGATATTTGGAACCAGTCAAACCTGTTCCAAAAGTTTCGGAATCGGTTACTCGATTAATCCTTTAATCTTTGAAACCTGTGATTTCTTGTTGGTCTCTCAAATTGCAGTACATACGTCATCAACAACATACGCATACATTCATACCAAAAATGCACATGTCAATTATCGGGTATTCGATTATAGCCCAGTGGTACCATCGGGTATGTACCAGCTCCAATTTCCTGCCCGGATCCGGAATCGATTATACCGATTCCCATTTTAAAACCGAAACTGGTACCAATACAAATCGGTCCTGTTCTAGAACCACTAGTTTCAAATCGGTTCCAGTACCGAACCAAGTGCCCATATTTTATGTTCCTCTACAAATGCAATAGGAAGTACTCATTTCATTCATGAAATTTTTACTATCTTTTATTCATGTTTATCAATGTACACAATTTATATATTAAATATAATTAATTATACCCCTTAAAAAATAATTATGCATTAGTGAAAAATTAATTAAAATTGATATTACTCCCTCTGTTTTTTTTAGATGTTCCATACCATTATGGAACGGTTTTTAAGAGTTGATTGAGTTGAATAAATAGTTGAGTAATTTAATTGGGTAAAAAGTTGAATAAGTTAGGCTAAGAGTATGTGTGAATGAAATTTTTATGGGAAATAGTATATTTGGGTGAAAGATTGGGTAAGTAATGAAAGTTGACTTTAGAAGGGGTAAGTCATTAGTTAGAGTAAATAAAGTAGGTAAAATGTAAAAAAGTTATTTTTAGATTGATGTGAACACTATTTAAAAACATCCCAAAATAGAATGGAACAACTAAAAAAACGGAGGAGTATTAAACTTATTTACTAAAATGATTCAAATAAGACCTCACTTTACTACATTTACAGAGTTCTCACAATCGAAGAATAGCATTTTTCTAAAAAACAAAAGGCTGAAATTTCATGAAAGAAATGAATACTTCGTACTTTATTTTAAAATAAAAAGGTAGGGCATGGGGAAGAGCGCACCCGTGCTCACCGACAAAACGTTTCATTAATTGAAGGGCTTTAGTATTAAAACTTGTACTTTAATTTCCATTCAAGATATAAAGTGTTTAGAACTCTGAATATGAACTTGTTTCAACTTTTTCAAGTAGTATTATAAGTAACAAAACCAAAGTGGTGAAATATGAGGAAAGAGCAAAAAAATATCTACACAAAACATTATGTATTACTCCCTCCGTTTCTTTTTACTTGCACCATTTCATTTTGCACAGTCTTCAGACACAACTTTGACTACTAATAACTTAAATTGTATTGTTTAGAAAATTATAAAATTTGATATTAATAAACTAACAATTAAGACGAAATCTAACAACATCTCACTTGACTAATATACATTATAAATTTGCCAAAAAAATTGGTCAAAGTTTACTAACTTTGACTCCCAAAAGGAAATGGTGCAAGTAAAAGAATATGGATGGAGTAATTAAGCTTGAGGAAACCAGCTGGAGCAAATTGAATGAAAGAAAAGAGTCATTAGAAATTTGACTAATAAGTAATAATAATTTTATTAAGGTTTGAATTATGAAATCTCATTATGACATTTTGCGACCAACTATGTTGTGAAAGAAACACACCTAAGTCATCAATTTCATTAAGTCTCTCTTATTTTAATTTATGCGAATGGAGTTACAAACTATCCTCAGGTACTTATTATGGTGACTTTGCCGCCTTGCTATAGCCGACGCGCGCCCCCGTTGGCCCTATGCCGTATGACCTTATAGATTCGACAAATTAGGCAGACTCACGAGGACACGAGCTATGTAGCTAGCTGAGGTAAGGATGCTAAAGACATTGTTCCCTTCAATTTATTTGTGAGTACTTATTGAATAAAAACAAGTTTATTATAATAGGTATAGGTATTAACTACTAAGTTGAAAAAAAACATACTTATCACTCATAGTAAATATCAATAAGTTCGAATAAGTTTTGATAATACAGATAAGTTGTAGTTAACAAATCCAAATTATTCATATTAACTAACTTACTAAGTTGGCTAGAAATTTGCATGCAGCATTTTAAAATAAAAGGCAGAAGGCTAAGGCTTTTTTGTGTTTGCAAAAGTATATGAAGTTAACAATAGATCATATTAGGTTATCAAAATCTAATACTTATGGAAATTTTTTAAATCTATGAAATTTTCAATGTAATTTCCCATTAGCACAGTATACAAATGGGAAATTTTGGCCACAGCCCTCAACACATCAACTTTGTTGCACCCATTTACTGGTGGATCATTAGCAGTTAGCAACTATGTAGCATGAAAATGCTTTGACTTTTTCAAAACAGAAATGTCTCGGAACAGCAAACGAAAAACAAGGAAACTGAAAAAATTTACATATTTAACCAAATTGTTATCTATATCATTAAACAAATTCACACCTAATAACTAGATTAACTACTTCAAACCCTCCCAAATTCACTCCCTTCAAAAATAAATTACCCACACACTTCCATCCAAAACACTAAAGAAATTATTTAAAAAAAAAAAATCAAAAACCACCAAAACCGATGCAAAATCTTACTAGCAATTGTGAAATTTTACCGTTGATTATTTTTTTTAAAAAAACAAAATCAAGTAACCAAACCATGCAAATCTTATAAGCATTGTTTAATCTTATTTCTACCTTGAAAAATCGGGATATACAATAAGTAAGAGTTAAATTATTTAAATTGAACTATATTTTTTAGTATTATAAAGTGAATTATATTTAATTACAAAAAAACACACATAAAATTCAATTTGCTAATAAGAATTTGAAAAAATTAAAAACATACATTTCATATTATTATAAAGTACATACTCCGTATGTCATATTTTCAATCATATATGTTTCATACTAATTTTTTTTTTTAAAAAAAAACTATGGTAATTTCTTTGAATTTATTGGGGATTACTATTCGAAATCCGTTTTACTGGAATCAAAATCCACGCTTCGTGTGAACTTCCCGTATTACCCTTTGCCCTTAATATATACCCCCATCACTAAGCCACCTTGCAACCACCCAGGCCACCACGCAACCACCATCTTGACCCCACCACAACCACCCAAGCCACACACGCAACACTCTAGCAAAACAAAAAAAAAAAAAAAAAAATGGAGGTGACGCCTTGGCTGGGCCCCCCAACCAAGCTGCCACGCTTTTAAAGTCCAAAAAAACAAAAATTTACGGAGAGTTGGGCGCCTTGGCTGGCGAGCCAACCATGGCCCCACACCTGGCCCAGGCGCACCACCATGGTGGCGCCGCCTGGGCCAGGTGTGGGGGCCATGGTTGGCTCGCCCAACCAAGGCGCCTAACCTCTCCGTAAATTTTTTTTTTTTTTTTGTCGTTCCAAAGTTAAAAAAAAACAAAGTTTTAAGGGTGGTGTTGGGTGGTGTTTCCGTTGTGGGAGGATGTTTGGTTGTGTTGTCGGTTGGTGCCGGTGTTGGAGGTGTGTGGGTGGTTAGGGAGGGGGAGAATCAAAGGGCGTATTCGGAGTTCACATAAATGTGGACTTCGATTCCAGTAAAAGCGGACTTCGAATAGCAACCCAGTATTTATTCCCTTGTTTAAACATTATCATGTCCAATTGCATGGGTAAATCTAGTTTGTCTTTAAACAAGCAAATATTATTGAAATGTTCTCACAACAAACTAATATACTTAAAATTTAAAGAACAAATGATGAATATGTTGTTTGGTGCTTTTTGGTGCACATAACGACAGAGATGAACAATTTTCTAAAATTTTAAGTGTCAAGGTGTTTCGAAATGTTAAAACTTAAAACGTTAATTTCTTGAACTAGTTTATTTTTGTTGGACAATTTTCAATAAAACTCGTAGTTCAACTGGGCTTCTATTCTCTTAAAGTTGGAACTAGTATTTTGCACGCGATGCCGTGCGTGTCAAACAACTAAACATTTATTAGATTTTCGTATGTTTTTCTTTATTAAATACATTCATAGTTTTTATTGTTCTATATCTTATCAACTATGAATAGCTTAAATAAATAAATTATCATAAGAACAAAATTCTGCTTTAATATATGATTGACGAATAAATCAATGTTGAGACAATATACTTCGTGCACAATTTTATAGTATAACTGGCGGTATAACTACACTACTTTTCATGTTGGGTCCACAAATTATGTATCATCGAATCATTATCTGATTAGTGTAACTTTTTAATATGAAAATCTTACGTTTTACTTTTTTCTTCTATGTATAATTTTTCAAATTTTTTGGTAATTGATTCTTTTTATTTTGGTTACTGTGATTATCCAATGTTTCATTGTTTACACGTTTTTATTGGTAAGAAAAGAAAATAACTTTAATCATTACTTATTAGTATTCTAGTTGAATTTCAAAAGCAATGTCATTTTTAATTGTTAACATTTATGGCATGGAAATTGAAAGGATAAAAGAGATGATTAGTATTTTTTATCATTGTAAATGTAAATAATGAAGGATATGATGGTCAATTCTAAGGGCATCATAAGGGTATGATAGACATTTTGGTAGTGGGAGTACCATTATCTTCCCCTCCCCTTCACTATATTAGAGATGTTTAGTAAACTGGCAGTACTAGCATTCAATTCAAAAATGAACAAACTACTTTTTGCCTTTGATCAAATCACTTGACTTCGTAGCTTAATATCATAATATACTAGGACAATATGTACTCTCCTTCGTTTTTTTTAGTTGTTTCAGTTTCTATTTGAGATGGTTTAAATAGTTGTTCCAAACCAATCTAAAAATACTTTTTCACATTTACCTACTTATTTACTCTAACATTAATGATTACCCTTTCTAAAGTCAACTTTCATTACTTTACCCAATCTTTTCACCCAAATTACTATTTCCCAAAATTTCTTACACATTTACTTCTTTTACCTAGTTATTCAACTTTTTACCCAACTTACTCAACTATTTTATTCAACTCAATCAACTCTTAAAAACCGTTCCATATGGTATGGAACATCTAAAAAAACGGAGGGAGTATTATAATTTATTACTCGTAGGTCGTCTCGTTTTATCTTTCAATACTCCCTAATCATATTATCGCACTCATGAGATCATATGTGACAGATAATAATTCTTGTTAAATAAACCGATACTTAGGGAGTAACTACTTCATCCGTCATATTGCTTTATGCCTTTCTCATTTGTTGTTCCCTAGATATTGTGCATTGTGTTCATTTCATTTTTAGACATGCCTTTTACTTTTTAATAGGTCATCTATCAATTTCTCTTATTTCCTTTACTTTCACCCCTTTACTCTCTCTACCATCTATTTTGCTTGTTTGACCCAACTTCCATTAAACTGCATTATCGTGTTTTCCCCCCCAAATAATAATGAGCAAATGCAAAACAAATGAAACGGAAGGATACATATATTATTGTATTTCTAAATATATATAATTAGAATATTTTGAGTTAATTGTGTCTTGAGTCTCAAAGATATGTGAAAAGATAATGTGGTAAATGATGCCGGTTAATAAATTATAATCTCCACAATTGATCATAATTCAACAAAATGTGTACTCCCTCCGTAAATATTTCTCGCATTTTAGTATTAGTCGTGTAACCATTGTAAATAGCTTAATTGTGTTTAGTTGTAAATAGAAGATGAAGTACATTAATTGTGAAGTAAATTGAAACGGAAGATTGAGTGACGTGAATAGGACAAATTAGTGGAAGGACCACTCGTGTCTTTTGCCACAACATTTCCTTGAGGGACAAGGGAGGGGGGAAATTTTCAAGCCAAATTAGGATTAAGTACAAGTGTTGGCAGATTATGTTACGAACGAAAATAGAAAGAATTGCCAAAATTATGTTACGGATGGAATATGTTTTATACTTGGATTTTACAACTCTCATAAAACATGACATAATAATGAATTCATTAGATTGCAATCATAAAATAATTCAAACATGTAGAATAATTAGTGAATAAAATTCAATCAAATGAATACAAATTATAATATTT
Organism: Bassia scoparia; assembly: GCA_008642245.1. NCBI lineage: Eukaryota > Viridiplantae > Streptophyta > Magnoliopsida > Caryophyllales > Amaranthaceae > Bassia > Bassia scoparia. Next base: position 8,691 of record SNQN01007361.1, on the reverse strand, counting down.
TTTTATCCAAGCAAACTAGTTCCATTCATTGGGGATTAAATGTAGGAAAATTGAAAAAAAATACTATTTCGGACGCGTTTTTGAAATAAATACCTAATTTCGATTTTATTTTACTTAAATACCTAATTTTGGGCTAAACTTTGAAAATCCAATTAACTAACGAACGAAATAACAGAATAATTTGAGAGAAATGACAAATTTGCCCTTTTATTTATTTTTTTCCTTAAATTCCCTCTTCTTCTCTCTCCTCTACCCGATGCTTCTCTTTCTCCTTTCTCCTCTTTGTTCCTCCTTTCTTCTTCCTTTTTCATTATTTCCTCCGATCATCTTCACACCACCACCACGCACGAACATAGCCAACCTCCAGCCTTCTTCAATTTGCACCACCAACCAACCAACCTCCACTCTAAGCCACCTTCAATTCGTCAGCCACCACCAATCGAATTCGTGAGCAACCATCAACCACCACCTAAAGTTGTAAGCCYTAACCTTCAAGCGCTATTCAATTAACGATCCACCTTCAACAATGAACCAACCAAATTCGCGACCCACATCAACCATCAACCCAAATTCATGGTTTGATTTTCAAAATTTATGGTTTGGTTTGAGACTTTGAGTGAATTTTYAAGAAAATGTAGCAAGTAAATTGAAACATCCTTAAATAGAAAGTGTAGCGAGTAATTCGAAACGAAGGAAGTATATATATTGTAAAAAATTTAGACGAATATCTTCAATTGTAAATAATGTAAAAATTCCAAATAAKWAAAACAAATGGGAACAAAGTRAATATGTTTTATTCACTACTTATTTGAACTTATCGCATTCAATAAATACTAAAATTAGTTTGAAGAGGAAAAAAAGACAATATAAGGCATTGGAATTGAGGATCCTATTAACATCTCGAGCAAATTTTAATTACTCGCCCTATGTTTGGATAACAAGAAATGGAAGGAAAGGGAGGGGGACAATTTCCTTTATTTGGATAAAGATTTGAAGGAGGAAAGGGAAAGGAGAGAGAGGGATCCCTCTTTAATAAGCTTAATCCCTCCAAATTTAGAGGGAAAATGGACCACACTTTCCCCCTTCCTTTCTCTTCCCTTCCCTTCCCTTCCTCCTTTCTCCCTCCCCTCACTTTCTCTCATCCATTGTTATCCAAACATAACCTCACTGTTTTTTTTTTTTATACCAATGGGGGAGGAAAGAAGGGAGAGAAAATGAAACTCTCCATTGTTGCCATACAAATCAATTCCTTTATTTCTCTTTTCTCCAACTCCCTTCCTTTCCCCATTTGTTATCTTAATAAAGGAAACTTTTTCCCTCCATTTCATTCAACCCAAACACAAGATAAAGCATTCCTAAATCCTAAGGGGTTGTTTGGTTCACACCTATCAAATAAAAATGATCAAAGACAATGGAAAGGACATGAATACAAAGCCACACTCATATAGGTCATATTTCTCATGTTATGTATACACAAGGGTATTAAAGCCTTAATTCCATCGTCCTTCATTTTATTTTTMRAATTGCAACAATGGTCAAACATAGAAAAATCAGATTAATTGCAACTAATTTTTTTTAACTATGTTGTGAGTCATTTCTTATTCTCTCTCTTAATTACACGTCTCACTTTCTCTCTTTATATATTTCCCACTTAGATTCAAAAATTACATAGAATTCCACCCACTCGAGTTACACCGAAAAAGAAATGAAAGAAGTACTTTCATTGTTAAGTGTTAACATGTGAACGAATGCACAACTACCTTCCATTAGGTGTTTCAACACAAATAGGGAAAGCTCTATCCACCACGTTTGATCCCCTACCATCCAACATCATGACTCCTTCACCACCACCTATAAACGTATTTTTTTTTTTTTAAAAAAAAAAAAAAAACCTATTTCCTGTAATCGTGTCTCTCAATTCAACATCAAGTTTTATAAGCTTAAATCTTATGTAGGTATTTGTCTCTCTTGGTGAGGTGGGTGGTTACAAGTCAATGTTTGAGAAAAGTCAATATGTTACRGTGGTGGAATTTGTTGGTAGTGGCCGTGGTGGAAAACTGGAAGGCCTAGGGAGTTAGTAACGGATGCGAGAGTTAAAGGTGCAAGGCAACGGTGATGGTGGAAGTTAAGTTAAAATTGAGGAAATTCATGTTCTGCAGGCAGAGGAGGTGGGGGTGGGGTTTGAAGAATCGAGGAGAGAAGAGAATTGAGAAACTCTAAAATAAAAATTAAAAACAGTCCAAAACTAAATTTGTTAAAAATAAACTATAGCAATGACGTCAATCACGCCTCTGCAACAAGCAGACATTGATGAACACAATGAAAAGAAACCTAACAAAAGCAGAGATGAACTTAGTTCTTTCAGTGAATGCTTGTGCTGGTTGATGTCAAAATTACCAAAGAGAACATTTGATTCACTAAAAGAAGCAAAGCATCAAGGTATTTATCAAGCCTACTGAGGATTACTCACGTGGAAGATACAACATACTATTTCCAGCAATTTAAAGATTTCAATTTAGAAGATATTACAGTAAGTACTATAACCTAGATAAAAACATCTAAAGTCACTTTTAAAAACAGAAGGATTGGCTGATGCAGTACTCACTTGGACTTCAATCAGTTCAAGACGTCGCCTTAATGTGTCGAGCTTCTCATTGAGTAATGCTAATTTACTCTTTGTCGTAGCCTCTGGTAAAAAAAATATTTTGATTAATGAGAAAGCAAGTAAACCATAGAATAAAACAGTTAATATAGCAGATGCGCCACAGGGGCCACAGATATCTCACTTAGAAAATACATATTTTAAGTTATGGCTTGGATTACAGTAGTAACTAAACTTCAGGCACAGGCAGCTCTTAAAGGTAGCATAATAAAGGTTATGCAGTTGCACAATAACCAAACAGAGCTCAACACAAAATGTGCATCTTTAGACTTCTAAATTATCAACTCAGCAAGAACGAAGGCTATATGCTATAGGAACGTTCATAAGCTGACAATATCACCTCAATAGTCAATATATAAACCGATGCGGAAGGATACACATACATCACAGTTAAACTCGCATGTAAAGGAACCAAAACAAACATTCCCACCCACTCAGAATACAACTAATGCCACTCAAAGAGTATCACTAGTAATACTTCATCAATACCAGTCATGCTTCATTGCTCTTTCTACCACCTTGTCTCCCTTTGCATTTAAAAATTAAAATCTCATCATCAAAACCTTCAAAAAGCAACATTGACATGTATATTGCATATTGATGATCTGAGAATCRATATCACCAAACAAAACTAACCCCTTCATCTCGGCATCTCCCATTACTCAAATGCCACTAGAGAAATTCCCTCGTGAATTGGAAGAACATTGATTGATTAGGCTATTATCTATTGCAAAAATATGAACAAACTCTTTACCCTCAGAGTTCAAATTTCCATATGATATCACACTCTAATACATCAACACATTGTCCTCATTTTCGCTGTTTGGGATTCACTTGGTGATGGAGAACCTCATGGCCACACAACAAAAATAGGTTTCTAGAAAGATTGTCTTTATCTCTGAAACCAAAACCTGCACCAAACATGCCCTCAAAATAATCAGAGGCCTTCCCTATGACAAGCATCACATTGTTGAACCGCAAGGACTCTCTGGGGGATTGCTGCTTCTTTGGGACTCTAATTGGGTTGATTTTAATCCAATAGGAGACGATATGCATGCAATTCATGGCATCCTAAAGGTAAAGTCACCTACACCTTACTTGTTCCTTATTTCTGACATTTATGCTAGCACTTGCTTTAGAAATAGACTTGATACTTGGAATAATATGTGTGATGTTGCTATTTCAAACTCTCTCCCTTGGTTAGTCTGTGGCAGTGTTTGAAAAAGTGGGCCTAAGGCGCAAGGCGCAAAGGGGTAGGCGCCTTTTAAGGTCTAGGGGAGGCGCATTCAATGAGGCGCACCTAAGGCGCTTGAAAGGCACACTTTTTTTTYCCCCTTTTTCTTTAGTGTGCCTTACTTCAATTAGGCACAACAAAGCGCACTGAGGCGCGTCTAAGGCGCATGCAAAMCTTGATCACCTTGGTGCGCTTTGAGCCTTTTTATACACAAATCTTCAAATAATCCATTAAAGATCACATGCAGAATTATTTTAAGCTCCTTTTTCAAACTGAGCAATTGGCCAACCCTACCTTGCAGAGTCAGAGTCCCCATCAGGACACCACTAACAATCTAATTTCTAACCCTTCTGTTCCTGAGATTAGACATGTTGTCTTTAGAATTGTCCCTTTGAAGAGTCCGGGGTGGGTTGGTTTCCATAATACCTTTTATAAATACCACTGGGATGAGGTTAAGGATGACATTAGGAATAATGTAGAGGGTATTTTTAACAGTGGGGTTATCCCTCATGCGATGAACAAGACCCTAGTTTGTTTAATTCCTAMAGGTGACAACCCAAAGTCTRTAACACAATTCAAACTTATCAGTTTATGTACTTCCCATTACAAAATTGTGTCTAAGATTCTGGTGAATAGGTGAACACCTTTCCTCAATGATCTTATATCTGGGAGGGGGGACTGAAGAAAATTACATTGTAGCTTCTGAGGTTCTTCATTCTATGAGGGTAAGAAAAAGTAAAAAAAGGTTTTCTTGGAATTAAAATTGACCTAGAGAAAGCATATGATAGGATGGAATAGGGTTCCATTAAAAAAAATGTCTAATTTGGCATCAATTTGATGAAAAAAATCAATCTTATCATGAGTTGTGTCACCTCCACTTCTACCTCAATCATTGTTAATGGGGTGACAGACTTTTTCTCCCCTTCTAGAGGCCTAAGACAGGGTGACCCTCTCTCACCTTATCTCGTCATCCTTTGCATGGAATTCCTTTCTTTTCTTATCAATGAAGCTTGTGAGAATAAAAGTTGGACCCCCTTCTCCTTACCTAGGAAACAATTCAAAATTTCACATCTCTTGTTTGTAGATGGCCTGCTTCTAGCACTATGAAAATTGCCTTGGCCATAACACAAGTATTGAATGACTTTCACTCCATTTCAGGACAGAAAGTTAACCCATTAAAAAGTAAGATCTATTTCTCAGTCAATACCAACCTTGAGCTTAGGAAAGAAATAGTTGATCACTTTGGGATGAAAGAGAGCCCTGACTTAGGGACTTACCTAGGTTTTCCCCTTACAGACAAACTATGCAATGCATCCACCTTCCCAAAAAGACTCTTAATGATATCGATAGGATTGCTAGGAACTTCCGTTGGGGTAGTATACTACTAATGAGAAAAGGAAAATCCACCTCTTAAATTGGGACTCAGTGATGGGGGTCTGGGTATTAGAAGAGTTGACCTAGTAAACCAAATTGCAATGACCAAGCAATGTTGGAAACTGCATGCAGGATCCAACCTTGCTACCCAAATTCTTAATGCTAAATATTGTGGTAATGAGTTCCCAAAACCATTCCAAAGGAGCTCACACTTTTGGAAAGATATTGGGAATGGCTGGGACTGTTTTGAAAAACATACAATGTGGACTTTAGGCACTTTTGGTTAGATCACTGGTGTGAACTTAGCCCACTTAGGTCTTTACTGCAGGGTCCTCTTTGCAGAAATGAAGAACTCTTAATAGCTGACATTAGGACTGAGGAGGGTTGGGAATTTGAGCTACTGTCCTTTGAGCTGCCACACTCCATGATTCATATCTTGGAGGCACAAGAGCTCAATGGGAGGACCACATCACCTGTACCTTAGCTAAAGGAGATTTTTTTGACTCTAGTTATCTGTATAAAATACTCTCTGGTGAGAGAGTAACCCCTCTGATAACTGGAAACTTATTTGGAAATGTAAGGTACCAGAGAAATTGAAAATCTTTCTTTGGCAAGTCTTCTGGGATAGACTACCAACTGCCTCCCTCTTAGCCAATAGGGGTGTGAATATCCATGGACATTGTCCCTTTTGCCCACAGAGTGAAGAAAGCCTGAACCACATTTTTAGAAGTTGCCCTAGAGTTAATGAAGTCTGGACAAAATTGGGAAGAGGACCAGTAGGAATAAATGAAAATGACTACTCCTGCTTGACTTTGAACTTAGTAAGCAAAGAGAGCTGGAAAGGTTTCCCTTGGAGCACTGTCTTTGTCTTTACACTTTGGAACTTATGGATAAGAAGGAATAAGTGGTGCATGGAGASAGAAAATATCACAGTAAAAAAGCTTGGTTCAATGATTTTCTACCAAGTAAGAGACTTCTGCAATCTTACAAAACCCCTGGAATCCTTAACCACTAAAACTTTGAAGCCTCATGAGCCAACTGAGATTCCTTGCAATTATCATATTTTAGTTGATGCAGCTTTTTCTTTAAGTGATCTTTCTGGAGGCATATCAGGCATCTGCAAGCATAGATCAGTCCATTGGCTCAAAGGTTTCACCATGAAAGTGAAAGGAACAGATGTGACATATATGGAGATCAAAGCTATTCAACAAGGAATCCAATGGGCCAAAAAGGAAGGATGGGATGAAATAGCAATCCTGTCTGACTCAACAATTGCTGAGAGGAATAAATTGAGAGTTTTTGTTTGCTGACAAGTATCAAAATTTATATAACCATTGCAGGRAACATAGTACCCCAAGGATGAAGATCAGGTGGCAAGCCCGGGAGTTTCAACATGAAGTGGATTGTATTGCGAAAGCTACAAAAGTTGCTGGAATCCTTTTAACTCACTGCTGGAATTTGATAAACCTTTATGTATTAATGAGCTGAACTCTAATTCTAATCCGAAACTGAAAAAA